>CM054144.1:646984-676984 GCA_028751875.1 Rapana venosa
TGTTGGTACTAGACTGCTTTCCTGTGTATGAAGATAAACATACAAACAGGTAAGTACATAGGTGCAATGCAGATATAGGTGAATAAATGTGTGAATGAATGAATAGACAGACAGATAAATCAATAGATAAATAGCAGATAAATGAATAGATAAATAGCTTCAGAAATAAAGAAAGAACGAATAAAAGGAAGAAAATGAGATAGGTAAAGACAGATGGAAGGATGGAAAGAACCCCCCTCCCCCAAAAAAAATAAATAAATAAAAGAACAGCTAACGAAAAAAAATTAAGCAAACAAGCAAACAGGCAAACAAAGGAAGAAAGCAAGCAATTAAACAAGCAAGTAAGCAAACAGGCCAGCCAGCAGCCACCAGCCAGCCAGCCAGCCAGCCACCAGCCAGCCAGCAGCCCTACCTTGGCCATGCACCAGCCTACCTTAGAAGGACATGGAAGGACGGTGGCAGGATGGTTAAGACGTTTGCCTGCCAACAAGTAAATCGTGAGGTTCTGGGTTCGATTCCCAGCCTCGCCCTTTCTTCCCAGTTTGACCAAAAAATCGAACTGAATGTCAAAGTCCTTCGGATGAGACTATAAACCGAGGCCCCGTGAGCGAACGCATGCAGAACATCTTGCGCACACGTTAAATCCTGTTCCGCTGTTCGAAAGAGTAGGCCATTGTGTGCCGGTGGGAACAGATGACAAAATTAAAAAAACCTGCATACACTCGCATAAAAAAAAGCGCTTTGATTTGTAGCTTTACAAGATTCAGCGCTATATAAATTCCATACATTATTGTTATTATTATTATTATTATTATTATTATTATTATTATTATTAATTATTATTATTATTACCTTGGCCATGCACCAGGTGGTCAAACTCTTCCACCAGAGTGTGCACCGAGTCCGCCAGGAGACTGGCCACGGGGTCCACCAAGGCGTGGATGACGTCAGCAGCACTGTCCAGCAGGAACCGTTTCTCAGGGGCCTCCCCCACGTGGGCCGCTGTGACCCCCGCCACCAGGCCGACCACCAGGAACACAAGCTTCATGCTGGGAATTGGTCTGGCAGACACACAGCTTGTGGATGCTTGTTGAAGCCTACACACCAGATCAGGGAGAAACTCGTGGGGGCTACACGCCAGGAATATAAACAGCACAGGGGACAAGATGCTTGAACACAGCCTCCGCAAATCCATTGGTTTGTTCCTCAGCTAGAACTTAGAGGGTCACCAATGGCGAGACTTAGCGTCCTGCCAACGGTCGAGGTAGCTGCATTCCGACTTTGGAGATGATGTCTTAACATGACATCAGTGTGTATACTTTTTTAAAATTCAGTCATCCGTTCCTACCATGTTCTGCATGCATTTGTACTCGGGGCCAACGGTATAAATCTCTTCCGGACCTTTGGGGTAGTGGAGTGGGCCCTGGTGTTAACTCCAAGAGAAAACAAAACAATGGCCGGGGATCTTGATGACGGCTCACACCTAGGGTCAATCCGGACCCTCAGCTCTGGAGCGCAGCTCTCTAACCACCAGACCATGTAGTCCCCACATGCACATGGAAATGGATAGTCACAACTAGAGTGTACGAAACATATTCAACACGAACACCTGTTAAGGGTTAATACGAAGATATGGGCAGACTGTTAATAAGGGAGGGACAGCATTTCAAAGCGGAAAGGGAAACTATTAACAGAGGCCAAGGCTTTGGCACACCACCGACATGGTTGGAAGAAACTGGCGAACACTCTTCATTGCAGTGCCAAAATGACTTTCCATTAAAGAAATGGAACAGAAGAATACGAAACAGAAAAATAATGCAAAGAAGATTGCGAAAAAACCAAGCAAAATGCACAGAAAATTGCAAAGAAAAGGAAGAAGAATACACAGAAGAAGCTCCAAAGAAGCTTAAAAAATGCGGCTAAGTGTAAAGGTAATCACTTCTTTGTTTGGAAAGCTATGTTTGGAAATGAAAAGTGCTGCTTTGCATTTCTCTTTAGATTGAAGAAAAAAACCATTCTTTTTCGTTTAAAGGGATATAAATGAACTTCCCAAAAAGAAAGAATGAGACAGAAACAAACATACAGAGATACGGACAGACAGACAGACAAATGAACAATCAAACATACACACAGACAAACAGACGGACAATCAGAGACGTGCATACCACTGCAGTAGTGCTGTAAGAAGCGGTCACTGTTGAACTGACCCTCAGAGGGGTCAGTCGTCCTGTCTTATACAATGACCTCTTCATTTGGCTCACCTTCGGCAACATCCCGCCTTTATCTCTTCAAGCACAGTAGCCCCTGGTTAGAGCCAGGAGCCCCTGAACTTCCCCGTCCTGAAGAAATCAGGAGTCTCGGATTCAAACCTTCACACTGCCTGCAAGATGAACTACCGTGAGCATATGAAGGATTTTCCAAGTCAGTTGTTGTGCTGACCTGCCAGTGCCTTACCTCTTCTCACAAATACAAGCAGACATACAGTTACTGTTGTAAAGCAGACATACAGTTACTGTTGTAAAGCAGACATACAGTTACTGTTGTAAAGCAGACATGCAGTTACTGCTGTAAAGCAGACATACAGTTACTGTTGTAAAGCAGGCATACAGTTACTGTTGTAAAGCAGACATACAGTTACTGTTGTAAAGCAGACATACAGTGACTGTTGTAAAGCAGACATACAGTGACTGTTGTAAAGCAGACTACCAAGGCCGACATTTTAATGGTGGTGAATTTCTTGACCTACGTTTTAATGGTGGTGTCTTTCTTGACCTCCGTTTTAATGGTGGTGTCTTTCTTGACCTCCGTTTTAATGGTGGTGTCTTTCTTGACCTCCGTTTTAATGGTGGTGTTTCTTGACCTCCGTTTTAATGTGGTGTTTCTTGACCTCCGTTTTAATGGTGGTGTCTTTATTGACCTCCGTTTTAATGGTGGTGTCTTTATTGACCTCCGTTTTAATGGTGGTGTCTTTATTGACCTCCGTTTTAATGGTGGTGTCTTTCTTGACCTCCGTTTTAATGGTGGTGTCTTTCTTGACCTCCGTTTTAATGGTGGTGTCTTTATTGACCTCCGTTTTAATGGTGGTGTCTTTATTGACCTCCGTTTTAATGGTGGTGTCTTTATTGACTCGTTTTATGTGGGTCTTTATTGACCTCCGTTTTAATGGTGGTGTCTTTATTGACCTCCGTTTTAATGGTGGTGTCTTTCTTGACCTACGTTTTAATGGTGGTGTCTTTATTGACCTCCGTTTTAATGGTGGTGTCTTTCTTCATCCACTCAAGACAAGGCGGACGTCAGAAGTCCTTGAAGATCTGTTGAATATTAGTCTCACACCAGGCCACCAACCAGAGGGGCCCTGCAATGCCACTGACATTTCTATAGTGCTCAGTGGTGCCTGTTCTGAGACAACACAGCCTAAAACTCTGCAATGTCCATGAAAAGAGAAACACTCTCTCAAAAGTCGGAGTATTGCCAAGGTTTTTGAAAACAGCCGTAGGTGCTTACTTCTCACACAACGTATATCTCATAGTCTGACGGTGGTTTCCAGGTATAACGAATGAGAAAGAGTGCATTCCCTGGGTGACGCCAGTGTAAAACTGGAGAACACTCAAAGCTAAACACAGCATCTGTCATGAAAGCCACTCACCAGATGATTGACCAACTGCATGACCCGATGCTGTGCTGAAGCCCTGTGTGCATGCTGGGTATTTTCGGTAGACTTATAGGCCCATACAGCAGAGACACTGCAGACCAGGTCTGAACACAGGCTTTTGGCTGCTGCATGGCTTGTGACACCACTGTCCTGCTGTTTGTTCTGCCCCTCATTTCAACTTCTTCGCCCGAGCATTACATAAGGTTTCTCCAGTTGCATCCTCAAAGTCAGAGGGCCACAGAAAGTTTGGGAATGTCAGGCTGCTGCAAAGACACCAACAAGAATAACCCTGCACTGCTGCTGGATCACTTCTGTGGTGTTCAGTGGTACGTGTTCTGGGCAAGCATACAAAGGTAATAATAATTAAAACAAAAAAAACAACAACAACAAAATAATAATAATAAATGGAATTTATATAGCGTTTTTTCTTGCAAAAACAAATCAAAGCGCTTTCATTTATCCTACTAATTCACATGCAGCCTTACAAATCAAATTACACACAGCTCGCACGCACACACACACACACACACACACACACACACACACACACACACACACACACACACACACACACACACACACAACCACCCACACACACACACATCAGCACACTCACACACACACATAAGGTTGTACACTCGCAGGGTGATGGGTTTTGGCTGTTGAGGCAGGACAAAAATGAATGAACAAGGGGACTCTTAGGTTTTGAATAAATGTGTCTTGAGGCCGATTTAAAAGCGTCATAAGAAGCTTTTGACGAAGGAGAGGGAGTCATTCCAGATCGATGACAGAAACAGAGAAAGAGCGCACGGACAGTGGACTGTTGAATCTAGTATTCTTAAGCACAAGGTACTGCAGCAGAGCGGAGGAACGAGAAGGAGTGTACAGATGAAGACATTCACAGAGGTAGGAGGGTGCTGTTTTATGGAGACATTTGTAACAGAGGGTACTGATCTTATAGTTTAATCTCTGTGGCACAGGCAATCAGTGGAGAGATCGCAAGAGAGGAGTAATGTGCTCAGATTTTTTTCATTCTGAGGACTAGGCGAGCTGCAGAGTTTTGTATACGTTTAAGGGAGTGGATAGATGATGCTGGCAGACCAGTCAGAAGAGAATTGCAATAGTCCAGACATGAGAGAATGAGAGACGTGACTAGTTTGGATGTTGCATCGGTGGACAGGTACTTTCAAACTGCACTGATACGCCATAATTGATAGTAGCACAACTGGAAGGTTTGGGTGATTAATTTTTGTAAAGAGAGTGTGTTGTCTATAATGACCCCTAGATATTTCACAGCAGTAGATAGAGGGACGGACGTATTGCCGAATTCTATTGAAGCTGTTGTGATGGAAGAGAGTTTGTGTTTAGTCCTTACAAGCATGGCTTCGGTTTTACCTGCATTTAGCTGTAACTTGTTGTGTTTCATCCAGTTTGGGATATCTTGAAGGCAGTATGACATACTAATCAAGAAAGAAGACAGATTTTCAGGTGTATCACTGCTAAGAATTTGAGAGTCGTCTGCATAGAAATGATGGTTGATAATAATAATGAATAATAATAAATGGAACTTATATAGCGCTATATCTTGCAAAGACAAATCAAAACGCATGCATTCAACCTAATCTTACACAGTCATGCAATCAATGATAAATAATCAATAGTTTAAACAAACAGATATTTACAATATGGTGCGCTGCAGACAAAATCTATGAAATAAAATCGCAATAGTCAAATGTTTTTCAAAAGCACACACACTCTCACACAGGTCGTATACTTTAGCAGGGTGATAGGGCGTGGGTTAGCGAAGGTGGGATAGCTCTGATATGAAACAGGAGGGTGTGGGATCTTAGGTTTGAAATAAATATGTCTTGAGGCTGGATTTTAAAGTGTCATAACTAGGTTTCTGGCGAAGAGAGAGAGGGAGCCCATTCCAGGTCGATGGATCCGAAACAGAGAAAGAGCCGCGGCCAACAGTGGATTGGTTGAATCTAGGTATTCGTAGGCACAAGGTATCTGCAGTAGAGCAGAGGGAACGAGAAGGAGTGTACAGGTAAAGACATTTACAGAGGTGGGGGGTGCTGTTTTGTGGAGGCATTTGTAACAGAGGGTACTGATCTTATAATTCACTCTCTGTGGCACAGGCAGCCAGTGGAGAGATTGCAAGAGAGGGGTAATGTGCTCAGATTTTTTCTTTCTGAGAACTAGTCGAGCTGCGGAGTTTCGCATACGTTGAAGGGAGTGGATAGATGATGCTGGAAGACCAGACAAAAAAGAATTGCAATAGTCCAGACGTGAAAGAGTGAGAGAAGTGACAAGTTTGACAGTTGAATCGGTGGACAGGTACTCTCGAATTGCACTAATACGCTGTAATTGATATCAGCACGATTGACAGGTCTGGGTGATGAATGTTTTCATAGAGAGTGTGTTGTCGATAACAACACCTAAATACTTCACAGCAGTGGATAGAGGGACTGATGTATTGCCGAGTTCTATTGAAGCTGCTGTAATGGAAGATAGTTTGTGTTTGGTCCCTACAAGCATGGATTCGGTTTTATCTGTATTTAGCTGTAATTTGTTCTGTGTCATCCAGTTTTGAATATCTTCAAAGCAGCGGGCCATATTTGTCAGGAGAGAAGGCAGATTTTCAGGAGTAACACTGCTTTGAATTTGAGAGTCATCTGCGTAAAAAGGATGGTTGATTTGATGACGATTTATTATATGTGACAGTGGGGCAGTGTAAAGAGGTAAAAGAACAGGGCCTAGAGCCGATCCCTGTGGGACTCCGCATTTCAGTTTGGCAGGTATTGATTGAATCTTGTTTACTGCAACTGTGTGGAATCGATCTGTAAGGTATGAATTAAACCAGGTGAGGGCTGTGCTAGTAGTACCGAATGTTTTTTGAAGACGGGAGAGAAGAATTGAGTGGTCTATAGTATCGAAGGCTGCTGATAAGTCGAGTAGAGTGAGAAGGGAGATTTTCCCTGAGTCAGAAGCGAGTAGAAGCGTGTTTAAAGTGTGTACTAGGGTGGTTTCAGTGCTGTGGTTGACGCGATAGGCAGACTGAAGCTCAGAAAGAAGATTGTTGGAGAGAAGGTGGTTGTTGAGCTGTTTGAGAACTACCTTTTCAAGGACTTTAGAAATAAAAGGTAGATTGGAAACAGGTCTATAATTCTTCAGAATGTTAGGGTCAAGGTCATGCTTTTTGAGTAGAGGTGTGACTATAGCAGTTTTGAGAGCTGATGGAACATTGATCTGATGACGATTTATTATGTGTGAAAGAGGAGCAAGTGTAGAGTGTGAAAAGAGCAGGGCCAAAAACTTATCCCTGTGGGACTCCATATTCCAGTTTGGCAGGTGTTGATTGAATCTTGTTTACTGCAACTGTGTGGAATCGATCTGTAAGGTATGAACTGAACCAGGTGAGGGCTGTGCTTTTAACACCAAAAGTCTTTTGGAGACGGGAGAGAAGAATTGAGTGGTCTATATTGTCGAAGGCTGCAGATAAATCGAGAAGAGTGAGAAGGGAGATTTTTTCTTAATCAGAGGCATGTAGAAGCGTGTTTAAGGTGTGGACTAGGATGGTTTTGGTGCTGTGCTTGGCGCGATAGGCAGACTGAAAAGGGGAAAGGAGACTGTTTGAATGAAGGTGGCTGTTGAGTTGTATCAGAACAACTTTTTCAAGGACTTTAGAGATGAACGGTAGGTTGGATACAGGTCTATAATTCTTCAGTGTTAGGATCGAGGTCGAGCTTCTTGAGTAGAGGTGTAACTATAGCAGTTTTGAGAGCTGTTGGGAAAATTCCTGAAATAAGTGATGAGTTTACTATTTCTGTGATAGTGGGTATAAGCTGTGGAGGGCACTGAGTAAAAAGAGAAGCAGGTATAGGATAGAGATCACAATTTTATTGTCATTTCTTTCAGAATTGTCATGATTTCTTTCTCACTTGATGGATGAAAGAAAAGGAGAGGAGTGCCAAAAAATTGGGGGTCAGAAATTGCTGGCCGGAATGGAGTCTGATCCAAACTAGAGCGAATATTGCGGACTTTGTCAGAAAAGCATTGCAGAAAATAATTATAGAAGGAATTTTAGAGTGGTCTTAGATATAAGGCAGAGGGCTAGCCTTCGCAGATCCAAGAAGAGTGGATGTGAGGGACAAGAGAGATTTCATAGACGTGGCATCAAGAAGTTGAGAAGAGTAACACTTTGTTTTTGCTGAATGGATTGAGGGTTTGACTTTGTTGATTTGTTTACGAAGAAGCTGTTTGTTTATCTCAGTTTTTGCTTTTTGCCATCGCCGCGTACAATCTACTGCGCCGCTATAGACAGCACCATTGGCACAGTGCTGCAGCCAGACTGTGCGAGGCACTCACCTGGGGTGCAAACCAGTACACCTCCTTCCTGCCTCTTTTCCCTTGAGTGTCCGACCCTGCAGGCTTTGAGACAAACACACCACTGGCACAGAGTGCAGGGGAAACAAATACTGATGTCACAATGAGGTCAGAAAAACAGGGGCCACCGAGATCAGGAATAGCTCCGCAGTATTACAATACACTTTAAGGTGAAGTGAATGATGCCGCGCTGCTGCTGCTGCTGCTGCTGCTGTGCTGCTGCTGCTGCTGCTGCTATAGAAGTGTCCTTGCCTTCAGATGACATGACAGGGCTGCGCTCCGTTTCCCATCAGCATGATATTCAGGAATCAAACAGGCCCCAGAGATACACACCTAAGCAGTGTTGGTCTGGCAGTTTATTTATTTATTTTATTTTATTTATTCTTTTATATCGAGGATAATGGCATAAGCACTCATGTGCTTTTTTACATCCAGTCCCCGTGTGTATTCGGTTTTGTAAATTTTGTCATCTGTTTCCACCGGCACACAGTGGCCTACTCTTCCAAAAAGCGGAACAGGATTTAACGTGTGCGCAAGATGTTCTGCATGCGTTCGAACACAGGGCCTCGGTTTATAGTCTCATCCGAAGGACTTTGACATTCAGTTCGATTTTTTTGTCAAACTGAGAAGGAAGGGCGAGGCTGGGAATCGAACCCACAACCTCACGGTTTGCTTGTTGGCAGGCGAACAACTTAACCATCCAGCCACCTTCCTTCGCTCAACACTCTCCATCGTCAAGTGGACGGTGCTGGACTGCAGGGCCCGGGCTTGCAGTGAGCCCTTAGGAAAGTCCCTGTGTCTGGGAGACAGGCTTCCGGTGAGCCCTTAGGAAAGTCACTGTGTCTGGGAGCCAGCCAGAACTGGGAAAAACAAACCCGCAACAAACCATGATTCTGATGACATTTTCTTTCGTCATTATTTGTTCATTATCCTTTTAGTCTTGTATTTCGAGGATAATGGAATAAGCACTCATGTGCTTTTTTTTTTAACATTCAGTCCCCTTGTGTATGCAGTTTTGTATATTTTGCTATGCGTTTCCCCCAACACAAAATGGCCTACTCTTCCGAAAAGCGGAACATTTTAATGTGTGCACAAGATGTTCTGCGTGCGTTTGCACACGGGACATCGGTTTATAGTCTCTTCCGGACATTTCCAGGAGGGCAGTAAAGTCGACACTGATTGTAATAATAATAATAATAATAATAATAATAATGTATGGAATTTATATAGCGCTGAATCTTGCAAAGTAAACAAATCAAAGCGCTTGCATTCAGATCATTCACACGCATGCAACCATCCATAAATATCAAGATAAACAAATATCAAATTTATATACACAACACACTTAGGTGGGGGTGGTGGAAGTGAAGGCAGCTATTGAGAAGTAGGAACAGATAACAGGGGAAGATCTCAAGTAGAGTATAAGTGCGTTTTGAGGCTAGATTTGAAAGAATCAATGAAGGCTTTTGGCGAAGTGGAAGAGGGAGGTCGTTCCATGTGGAGGGACCGGAAACAGAGAAAGAGCAACGGCCAACAGTGGTTTGTTTGAATCTGGGTGTTCGAAAGCTCAACGTATCTACAGCTGAACGAAGGGAACGGGACGGAGTGTACAGGTGAAGACAGTTACAGAGATAAGAAGGTGCAGATTTGTAGAGACATTTGAAACAAAGGGTATTAATCTTATACTTTATTCTTTGTGAGACAGGCCAGGTAACTCCAGGGGAAAATATCCCTTTGGATGGGATTCGAATCCGGGTCAGCAGATCACCAGCGCAATGCGCAACGCTCTAACCAACCAAGCGATCCCATCCCCTGATGCCAGGAAACCACCCACCAGGATAGTCCCTGCCTCACAGTGGCTGGTTCTGAAGACAGAAGATAAAAGAAATCTCCATTTTTAAAAGACCACGCGTCTGGGAGATTCCAACCCGAGGTTTGCTGTCCCACGACCCCGAGTTAGGAACGTCCGCCATCTGCTCTGCCGGTAACGCACCTGCCTTATCTCCCCGCCTGCCCTGCCCTTATCTCTCTCTCTGTCTCTGTCTCTGTCTCTGTCTCTGTCTCTCTCTCTCTCTCTCTCTCTCTCTCTCTCGTCTCTCTGTCTACTCACTGACCGGGAATCACGCATAAGAATAACTACATGCAGTCAGACATACTGCCCCCTTGCAAAGTTTACATGGGGGTAGATACAGAATCCCCCCCCCCCCCCCCACTTAAAGCAAAGTAACCAAAAATAACTTGCCGATAACAACAAATATACCCCCTTCGTGTCATTTCACGTAGGCATGTTTAGACGTCCTTTGCATATTTTATTTACCGATAGACAAACCGATCCATTTTTTTTTAGCGTATATATATGTGTGTGAGTGTGTGTGTGTGTGTGTGTGTGTGTGTGTGTAGCCTACATATGTAACAAAGTGACCGTCTTTCATCTCCCATCTCTTCCACCAAACCCCGAGTACATGAACGTGCAGACAGTTAGGATGTGACCACTAAAAAAAAAGGCTACAGAATTTCGACGATCTCCCAGGTCAACTACAAGTGCAGACCTGCCAGTGCCTTGATTCCCCCTTCGTGTATATATACATGCAGAAGATCAATATGCACGCTAAACATCCCGTGACTCATGTCAGCGTGTGGTGGGTTACAGAAACAGGAAGATGCCCAGCATGCATTACCCCTACGTGGAAATGCGGCTACCTTCAGGGTGCAGGGCAACAACTGGGGCATGCGCCAAACCTCACCAGTGGTGAACCTTGGAGCTCTAAACGAGGAACGGGAAAAATTAACATGTAACTCATTCAAAACCAAACACACACACACACACAGAACCAACGCAAGAAGAGTAACTGCAGGGTGATTTATTACCAGAAGAACACGATGCACTAGTCACGGGGTGGGTGCCCTGACAATGGAGTCCATGGACAAAACAAGGACCACAACAGATTTTTTTGTTGAAAGGAAACACAATCGTCAAAGAACAGACACGCTTATTTCAAAAGTATAAACCAGTCATACCAGCATTTAACATAGAAATGGAAGTGTGTTTTAGAAAGAACATAAGAAAGAAAACGCTGTGCATGATTCTTTTGAGCGTCAGTTCACCTTCATCTGGCAAAGATTCGTTTCTTCGTCATGTTTTGAAAACTGGAAAACCTGACAGGGAAAAAAACCACACCTTGAATTATGAAATTGTGAGCCTGGAAAAGATCAAGTATTCCTAACCAGTTAACCTTTCATTCTGTGACTTGACTGTTATCCACTGCACCACTTGTATTGCCCCCAGTGGCCTTGTCTTGCTTGAAGCTCTGTTGCCCTCGCTGGGTCGTGTTGTCTTGCCTGGTTACGTCATGTCTCACACCGCGTGTTCAGTTCGGTAGAGTTCCTGTGTACATGAACACCACTTTACGTCAGGAGAGCTATTCCTCTAGTATATCATGTTATCTACACAAATGCTGAAACCTTTGAAACACAACTTTCTGGAAAAAAATAGATTTGCCTCTTTCAGCTGAAAAAAAAATTCGGGGTTTTTAATAGTTCTGAAGAGCTCACAACAATCTTTTGTGGTAGATTTTCCGTTTCGACGAAATTTAGAACAACAAACGAAATTGCACAAAGGGCATTAATTGTGAAGTTTGGGACAAATGTTAAAATTTTAATATTCCACCATTCTCCAACCGGCCTCAAAAGGAAAGTGCAACTGCAGTAGAATGTCTCTCTTTCACAATGTTGACACCGTAAGTAGTCACTTCATCAATCACAAGAAAACAGAAAACACTGTGTCAGATTGTGCACCGAGTAATAGCCCTGGAAATGACAAGGAAAACAGCTTCCGGAAAACACAATGACTTAGGCTTCTAGTCTGGCTTCATGAGAAGCTGGTAAAGTATACTGCTTCAATGGTGTGCCTTTCTTTCCTTTTCTGATACTTTCCATAACTTTCACCCCCTCAGAAAACCTGGTAAAAACACTTATGGAAAGGGAACAGTTTGCTTCATGTTCGTTTGCAAAATCTCGTTTTCTGTCTACGTGCATAAATTATTTGATTATTGACATTAAACTTCATAGCCATGTTGTTGCACTACATCTTCTGGTGACGTTCATAACTCACCTGAGAACTGGAAAAGCTTTGGTAAGGAAAGTTGTTCAGCAGCCAACCAGGGTCTCGGAAAGATGAATATTGAGCGAAAATACAACTCCTGGCGTTTTTGCCACGACAACTTTCTACTGTGAATGACACTGGACATCACGCACGGATCTGGTTATTGGTACTCTACACCACCAGTCTGGAGACAGGAGAGAAAGGGAAGAGAGGTCGAGCGAGAACAGAGAAGATGGAGAGAAGGACAGAGAGAGTAAGACATAGAGAGACAGAGAGAGAGAGAGAGAGAGAGAGAGAGAGAGAGAGAGAGAGAGAGAGAGAGAGAGAGAGAGAGGAGAGAGAGAGAGAGAGAGAGAGAGAGAGAGAGAGAGAGAGAGAGGAGAGAGAGAGAGAGAGAGAGGAGAGAGAGAAGAGAGAGAGAGAGAGAGAGAGAGAGAGAGAGAGAGGAGAGAGAGAGAGAGAGAGAGAGAGAGAGAAGAAGAGAAGAGAGGAGAGAGAGAGAGAGAGAGAGGGAGAGAGAGAGAGAGAGGAGAGAGAGAGGAAGAGAAGAGAGGAGAGAGAAGAGAGAGAAGGAGAGAGAGAGAGAGGGAGAGAGAGAGAGAGAGGAGAGAGAGAGAGGAGAGAGAGAGAGAGAGAGAGAGAGAGAGAGAAGAGAGAGAGAGAAAACGCAGGTTTGTAGTCACTGGGATGGAGAACAGTTTCTCTGAAGAACAGTTCACATACACCATACCTTGAAAATCATAGACAGTGAAGAAAACAAAACGGAAATCGTCTTAAGTGAGCTGGAAACATATTAATTTGAGCTATGCACCATCCGCTTCTGTTGATTATTTCTTGAGCTCTTATTTTGTATCATACTGTCAGGTAGGTGTGTGTGTGTGTGTGTGTGTGTGTTTGTGCGTGTGTGTGTGTGTTTGTGTGTGTGGTGTTTGTGAGTGTGTGTGTGTGTGTGTGTGTGTGTGTGTGTACTCTGCATGTGCCCACATGTGTGCATGTCTCTGTTTGTAGATGTGCGCATGGAAAAATATGCCTGAATAATTATTGTGAAAATCTACATGTTAAAATTTTAATCAGCGAAAGTTTTAAAGACCCGAACACGTTTCACCTGGCAGAAAGCCTATGGATGACTATCCACCTGTCTGTTTTCACCTGATGTCTTCACCTGGTATCTTCACCTGATGTCTTCACCTGATGTTTTCACCTGATGTCTTCACCTGATGTCTTCACCTGATATCTTCACCTGATGTCTTCACCTGATGTCTTCACCTGTAGACCTGATGTCTTCACCTGATATCTTCACCTGATATATTCACCTGATGTCTTCACCTGATGTCTTCACCAGATATCTTCCCCTAATATCTTCACCTGATATCTTCACCTGATATATTCACCTGATGTCTTCCCTTGATGTCTTCACCTGATGTCTTCACCTGATGTTTTCACCTGATGTCTTCACCTGATGTCTTCACCTGATGTCTTCACCTTACTCGTGTGCCCGACTCGTCAAAGACCTGGGTTTTTTTCCTTGGCACCATATAGAAATAATCCCTTTTCACCCATAGAAATAATCCCTTTTCACCCATAGAAATAATCCCTTTTCACCCATAGAAATAATGCCTTTTCACCCATAGAAATAATGCCTTTTCACCCATAGAAATAATCCCTTTTCACCCATAGAAATAATGCCTTTTCACCCATAGAAATAATGCCTTTTCACCCATAGAAATAATGCCTTTTCACCCATAGAAATAATGCCTTTTCACCCATAGAAATAATGCCTTTTCACCCATAGAAATAATGCCTTTTCACCCATAGAAATAATCCCTTTTCACCCATAGAAATAATCCTTTTCACCCATAGAAATAATCCCTTTTCACCCATAGAAATAATGCCTTTTCACCCATAGAAATAATCCCTTTTCACCCATAGAAATAATCCTTTTCACCCATAGAAATAATCCCTTTTCACCCATAGAAATAATGCCTTTTCACCATAATAACCTTTCACCCATAGAAATAATCCATTTCACCAAGAAATAACCCTTTTCACCCATAGAAATAATGCCTTTTCACCCATAGAAATAATGCCTTTTCACCCATAGAAATAATCCCCTTTCACTCACAGAAATAAGCCCTTTTTACCCATAGAAATGAAACTTTTTCACCCGTAGAAATAGGCCTCTTTCACCCATAGAAACAAGACTTTTTCACCCATTGAAATAAACCCTTTTCACCCATAGAAATAGCCCATTTCACCCATAGAAATAAGACTTTTTCACCCATAGAAATAAGCCCTTTTCACCCACAGAAATAACACTTTTTTTACCCACTGAAATAGCCTTTTTTTACTCATAGAAATAAGACATTTTACCCTCAGAAAAAACCTTGTCCCTGCGTGTTGCTGTTTTGATGAAGCAGGGTGTGCTAAGACACGACCCTCAGTGCAGAATTAGCGACAGTCTTCTTCCAAGCTGTCCTGAGATGACCCTTGCCCTCAGCCAAGCCAGTGCTCTGAGCGGCGGTGTGGTGTGTCTGACCTGAAGAGGAAGCAGCAATCCAGGCTACGCTTCTCTCAGGAATACAGGGGGAGGGGGAGGGGGGGGGGGGGGATCAGTCAGCATGGATGGCGGCGGGCAGGGGTGGTGGAGGGTGACTGGATTCAGAATGATTGACTTTCTGGTGTTTGGGCTTTCGAGGTTTGTCACTGAGCTAATGACCAGTTTCCTTAACTCTTCCACAATGTCCAGCCTAACTTGTGGGCCACTGTTCCACTTCAAGAATAGCCATGGAAATATCCCCTTAAAATCAACGTGAAGGAACCAACACATTTGCTAACTTTCACCTACAATACTTTTTGTGTTGAGAAATGAATGAATGCCACTCCGAAACGAACACACGACAAACAGACACGTTTTTGCTGGTACGAATTTGCAAGAGAGAGAGAGAGTGAGAGAGAGAGAGGAGAGAGAGAGAGAGAGAGGGAGAGAGAGAGAGAGAGAGAGAGTAAAGATACAATTGGTATAATAGAATACATATTGATAATTGTTTTTTTTGGTAATTGTAATAATTGTTGTCATCGTCATAATGCTACTACTAACAACATCAATAGTAATGATATATTGCTTACGATGACAATATTATCAATGCACAAATAAGAGAACAAATTATGATGATGAAAGAATAAAGAGAAACACACAAAATATGAATAAAATGCAAGTACAAAGTTGATGATGATGACGACGTTGGTGACAACTACAAGACGACGACGATGCTAATGGTGGTAATGATGATGATGATGGTGATGACGATGATAACGATGATGAATATGAAGACTAACGAATTACGCAAACTCACTGATGACAGGTTTTTACCACAAGTACATCTGCACTCTAAAATCAATAGGGCATAAGTACTGTAAACATTTTTCCGCAAAGGAAACAATGTCTCAAATTTTACACTTGAAAGGGTCGCTTTGGGTTTCAACAAGGACAAAAAGAAAAGGGTTTTTTTTTTTTTTCGTTCGTGTGTTTTTTTTTTCAACGGGAAAAAAACATACACACCGAAACATCCCATTTTGTTTTATCACAAGTTTTTTGCGGCGGGGGAATAAATGCAAAATTATTGACAAAAATGTTCAATGGATTTTGGATGGCATTTTGACATCAGGTAAGTACCCCAAATGACAAGCAAATGTAAAAAAGGGTAAAACCATAAAACTTTGAGGATGTGATAAATATTTTTCTAAAAAAGGAAAGCAAAAATGAATTTTGAGGATTTTGATAAAATTTTAACTAAAAAAGGAAAGGGAAAATGAACTTTGAGGAATGATAATATTATCTAAAACTATCCCAAACAAGAAGCAAAGATTCCTAGACAAAGGTAAGGAGTGAGAGAAGGAGAGAGAGGAGAGAAAAGAAGAGAGAATGTTCATGAGCAAATTTTCCCAATGTTTCTTATTTTTTTATTTTTAAGTAAAAAAAAAAAAAAAATTGGGCAAGCTGAAAACTGAGCCCCCCCCAAAAAAACCCACCCCAAAACAAAAACCCAAACAAAACCCAAACCCAAAAAAAAACCAAAAAAAAAAACCCCAAAAAAAAAAAACCCCAAAAACAACAACAACAAAACCCCCCCCAAAAAAACCCCCCAACTAAAACAACCCAAAAAACCCCCAAAAAACCAAAAACAACCAAAAACAACAAACCAACAAACAAGCAAAAAAAACGAATAATCAAAGAAAGAGAAAGAGACGAACAAACAATATTCCCTTGCATAATTTTTGCTTTCAAACCCAACAACCGCACACGACGGGATGCTTTTTTTGACCCTGATCAAAAAACAAAACTCCACCAGCAGCGGCCCACTGGATTCACCCCCCGGCCAAGGAAAAACCGACCAGAAACAACCCCTGGGTAATCATTTGTTTGAGGACGACAGAATGTTTGAAAAGGTAGGGGATGCAACATAATTGAGTAATAAAACGAAAACCCCTTTGTGTGAAAAATTCTGAAAATTTTTATAAAAAGTAGGGACATACAGCATTTCACCCAAAAGGGTTTAGACAGAAAATTTAAACTATAGTTTAAAAACATGGGGACATACAGAAGTCATTAGACAGAAAAATGTACTAAGTTTTTTAAAAAGTGGGGACTTTCAAAAAGTAACCCAAAAGGGTAGCCCAAAACAATTACAAAGGTTTTTTTCAAAAAGGGCCCATACGGCATTCTTAAAGACAGACAATTTATAAAAGGTTTAAAAACCCGTGGGGACAAAAACCCATCTTTAGCAACTTTTGTACTAAGTTATAACAGTGGGGAACAAAACAACATCTTTAAAACAGAAATTTTCTATACTTATAACAGTAGGGACAAAAAAACAGCCATTAACGACAATGTATAAAAGTTTAACAGTAGGGGAATAAAACCCAGTCATTAACAGAAATGTACTATAGCTTATAACAGTGGGGACATACACCCGTCATAAAAAGGGGTTTAGACCCCAAGGGTACTTTTCTTAAAAACCATTAGGACATACAACGGGGCATCCAAAGGAAACCGAAATTACAAAGTTTTTATAACAGTAGGGACTTTAAAACAGTCATCAAAAAGGTAGACAAACAATGTACTATAGTTTATAACAGTGGGAAAATTACAGCAGTCACCCCTAAGGTAGACAATGTACTATATTGATAACAGAAAGGGACATACAGCAGTCACCCAAAGGAAAACAGAAAATGTACTTAGCTTATAACAGTGGGGACTACCAGTCACCCAAAAGGGTTTAGACGACAATGTACTATAGCTTATAACATAGGGACATAAACACCATAAAAGGTAGCCCAGACAATTACTACTTTTTAAAAAAGTGGGCCCATACAGCATCATCCACGGTAACAGACAATGTATACTTTGCAACACTTGATCACAGGGAAGTGGTTTTGCTTTATTTTCCGGGTTTCGGCTTCCGGTAAAAAACCCTTGAAAATTTTTTCACAGGGTTTTTGAGAAACTTTTGGGCAACGTAGCCAACCCTTATTCCTTTTTTCCCACAATATTGAAATGAAAAATTTAAATTCTTTCTCGTTACAAACCACTAGCCCAAAGGGGCGCCTGTGTCGGGGAAAGGGTTTCTGCCCCCTTAATGTTCCTCACAAAAAGCAGGGTATCACAAAAAACATAATCTTTGAAAAACGGTAAGTGAGTAATTTCGAAACCCCTTGCCTTGACAAAGTAATTTTTTGCCATAAAAAGAAATTTGCGCTGGCAAAAAAAAATTTATCGCCATGAAAAGAGTACATTTTTCAGGCCCAAAAAGGAAAATTGGTCGCCAGTATAACCCATACACAAGTGGTTCTGGCAACATTAAACTAATTACCCCACACACAAATGGGGGTCTCAAAAAAAGAAAGGGGGCCATGAAAAACAATCCCCCTTTTGCCCCCAAGAAGATAATTGTAAAAAAATTTCAAGTTTTGTTTCGTTTTTTTTGGGGAAGAGAGACTCTCCTGCTTTTTGCTAGGGGTTTTAAAAAATTATGACTTTTTGGTAAAAACTTTCAAGTTTTCCATTTCTGGGAAAGAAAAACAAATAAAAATTTTGCAACAAAAAAAAAGAACCCCAAAATTTTTTTTTACATTTTTTTTTTCAAAAACAAAAATTTCCAGGTCAGCATAAACTAGAAATAAATTTTCGTAATGAGCAATACAAAACAACAACCCCAAAATTTAAATATAAAACAAGGGAAACAGTCAGAACACAACATTTTTTTTTTTTCCTTTTTGCATTAAAAAACCTTTTTTTTGCACATGAGATTAGAACGGCCCTTTTCCCACCCGAACAATTTCCCATACTCTGAAGCTGAAATTTTTTTTGACACCTAAAGAGAACCACACTCGGATGGTCCCCCCCTTTTTTCCCTCCAAACTGCGTTATTTTAATATATATAATATTTAAATATATATTTTTATAATATATATATATTTAAAAATATAAAATTAAAATATATATATAATATATATATATTTTTGTTTATGTTTTACCCTTTGCTACTTAAAAACCCGGGGGCCCTTTGAAAAAAAAGAAAAAAACAGCAGCAAAAAACAACACAGCATCACCAAAACCCAAACACAGCAGCAGAAAACAACAACACACGAAAGAAAAACCAACAATAAACAGCAGCAAACAACAACAACACCCTACACCAACACAAAACCCAAAAACCTGTTGACAATGGCAAGGGGAAGAAACTCTCGTTACGGGTCCCAGGTATGCTAGCATGTTCCCCCCAAATGCCACACTGGCTGGATGAATGCATGACCGGGTAAAAATTCATTTAATACACCCCCCCGTCACTTAAAGGGTGGGCTGTTTTTTTTCATTAGCAAAAACAGGTGGGGGTTTCAAATAATGCAGCACGGGTTTTAAAATCGCCCCTCTGAAACGATACATAGGGGGGACAGTTTGGGGGGGGGAATTGGGGGTGGGGGGTGGGGGGGGGGAGGGAGAGGAGAAAAAAAGACAAGACCAGATGGGCGGGTCGGGGGGGGCCGGGGGAAAGGGGGGGGGTGGGGGTACATGGGGGGGTGTTGGGGGAGGGGATAGCATTCTTTTTTCGTTTGCTGTTGTTTTTTTGAAAGTGGGTACATGGGGGAAAAAAGGGGAACAAAAAAAACCAATCACAGAAAAACTGTGAGCGGGACTTTCAAAAGCGAGCTTTCAGCAATGATTGATTCCTTTGTGCTTTGAATAACATAAAACAGGGACCACCCTCCCCCCCCCCCCCATGTACACATCCCCGCCCTCCCCCCCCCCCCCCCCCCCCCCTACCCTACCACCCAAAAACCCTTTCTCCCCCCCCCCCAAAAAAGCAACAGACAACTCCAAAAACCCTTTTTTAAACAAAACGTAAACCCCCCAGCATTTTTCCAAAAATAAATTTTTCAATACCCCCCCTCTTTCCAGGGGAAAAGGGCGCGGAAGAGGGGGGGGGGGAGGGGGGGGGGGGGAAAGGGGGGGGGGGGCAACTGACGGGGTAAAGGGGAAAGCGGGCAGACTGCCGAATCAGCAGCAGGCCTCAGTGTGGGGAGACAGAGAGCAGGGAACTCCTCTCCCCTTGGCCCCTTTTTCCCTGCGGGTCTGGCCAGGAGCACAAAGGCAACAGAAAACGAAAACAAAAAAAACCCAAACATCCATCCAAAAAAACAGCAAACAAACAAAACTAACACCACCCACAAAAAACGAAACCTCCCCTTTACCTTCCCCCCTTTTCCTCTGGGTTCCTTTTCCGTTTTTCTTTTCCCTTTCCCTTTCCCTTCCTTTCCATCTTTCTTTTCTCATGCAAGGATAAAAAAAAAAATCAACAGTTTTTTCCCCCTCTCCTGCTGGGGGGAAAAGTAAACTTCACTCGAAATTTCCCAAACCCCATAAAACAGGACGCCACTGGCACCCCAGGGTGACGCTTTACGGGATGACTGACTGGAGCTCTGGGTTTCTAGGTGCGTACTCGGGTCCCCGGCCCGGGGAAGGGCTTTTGTCGCCCCGGCGTTGATGTATACCCCAGAAAGATCATAAATGAAGAAGATGAAGACGGGGGGGAAGGGGAAAGCGCGAGGCCACGCCCCGGGGACATGGCTACACGAGGGCCCCTTCCGAAGCGCCCGCCGCTTCCTCTGCCCCCGGTCCGCCTCCAGGGGCCCCCGGGCCCCCTGCCCGCCCCAGGGGGGCTCCACCTTTACTATCCTTTCATTGTTTCCCCTGTTTGCCGTAAATGATTGCTTGTGGAAAAAGAGTGAGTACAAAAATAAAGGGAAAGGGCTTAAAAAAAAAAATGAAGGGGGTCCCTCATTTCGTTTTTTTCCCTCATCTATTTTTTGATTTTTTGCTTCCTGCTTGCAGAAAATTTAATTAAACGTTTGGCAAGAGTGAGTAGAAGGTAAAAAGGGAAAGAGCTTGAAAATTGATCTGGGTCCCTCTTTCATTCAATCATCTATTTTTTGATTTATTGTCTATACTTTTTAATAATGAATGTCGAGGGGCAAAAAGGGTTTTTACAAAAATTTGAATTTTAAATTTTTTTTTTAACTCGGTTTTTAAAGGCGGGGTTTTTTTAATGAAGAGCCAAAACAGACGACATGTTATTACTTACTTTTTTCCCACTTATTACCTGCTCACCCCCCATTTCACTCACCACTCACCATTACTTCCTTACTTATAATTACAAAACAAAACAATATTTAAAAGGGAAGTTTTTTTTTTCCCCCCTTGGCATTTTTTTTTTTTTTTAATTTATTCCCCGGGGTTTTTTTTTCACCCCCCCCCCCCTCCTCTCTCTCCCCCTTCAAATGACGCTTATTCACTATGGGACTTTGGATTTTGTTTTTTGTTTCGTGATCACTTTATTTAAAAACCTTGCGGCTTTTTTTTTGGGCATCAACATAAAATTTTTGGGGCTTCGCCCGTAGGGGTCCTAGCACCAGCCCTTGGGGGTTGTTTCTCTTTCGTAAATCTTTCCTTGAGTTTTTCAGACGATGATAATATTTCCCACATGGTTTAACATTGAGATAATGAAATTTTTTTATGTGACTAAAAAACTTGCAAAAAATTGCTTTGAGATATTTTATATAGGTTGATTCTTCTATTTTTATTGTAGGAGTATGTTAACATTTTTTTTCTTTTCTTTGTTTTTAAATTTTAATTTTTTTTAAAAAATTAAAATTATCCAAATTTTGATGGCCCAGCAGAATCTGTTTATTATTTTCGAAACAAATGGGCCCAACTTTCCAGGTTTTGTTTGTTTGTTTGCTTTTGAAAAGGGTTTAAAAAGCAGTGGGGTCTCGTGTGGGAATTTTTCCCCCCAGGTTGTTGTTAGCCCAAAGTAAATTTTTAATGATGGGGGTAGGGTTAAATGATTTCCGATTTTATCCCCCACAATGAAAGACATTCTTTTCTATGGGGGAAGGGAGTTGGAAGCTAGGTACAATTTTTTTTCATCCCCGGACTGCTTGTCTTGTCTGATAGTTTGTCTGTCTGCCCTGCCTGTCTGTCGGCTGCCTGCTGCTGCCCTGATGTCGGGTCTTTCTGTCTGTCGTCTGTCTGCCTCCTCCTGCCCTGTCTTCGCCTGTCTGTCTGTCTGCCTTTTTTCTTTCGTTGTCTGTCTGTGTGTCTGTCTCTCTCTCGTCCCCTCTCTTTTGGGAAACCCTTCTCCGGTTTTTTTGGGGTAGCAAAGACTCTGCGGATGGAAAAGTCCCTCAGACGGTTCCTTGCGGGAGCACATTGGGCCACGGCAAACTCCAGCAGGGCGCAGAAGACGAAGACCCCACAGGGGGACATCCACACTCAATTGGGTTTAGTGGAGGGCCCCCCTGGACAAAGATCGACCATAGGGGGCGTCAGTGTGGACAGTGCCCCATTTTATTTGCCAAAAAGTTTAGGGCAGTCACTTTTATGAAAAGAGTTATGGCCCAAGTGAAACCTTTTTCCCCCCCCCCCCCCCCCCCCCCCCCCCCCCCCCCCCCCCTCCCGGGCTGATTGTGTGTGAAAAACTATCAAAACCAAAAAAGCCATTCAATTTTGCTGGGGGCTCCACATTAAATTTTTAAAAAATTTTTCGGTTGGGGGAAAGGACACAATTTTAAAAAAAACTTTAAAACACACAGGGACTGGATGTAAAAAAGCACATGAGTGGGCCCAATTTTCCCTTTAAACCCCAGAAAAAAGGAATAATGCATAAAATAAAAAAATAATAATTTTTGGAACCCTAGCAAGGGGCAACTTCCCGGCCCTTTTCTTTGGGGGAACAGAGGTTTGGTTTTTTCTGCGCTTCCTCTACCCCCCCCCCCCCCATTTTTCCCCCGCAGGTTTTTTTTCCTCCCCCCCCCCCCCATTCCCCCACCCCAACCCCAGGGGAGCAAGCTCCCACAAAAGGACAACATTATCAACAACACAAAAGAAATGGTCCCGAACCCCCAAAATTTTCCCCTCCCCCTCCACCGGGACAAACCCCCAGCCGGGGGGGTAGCTGGGTCTGCAAAGGGAGCCGCCTATCTTGAAAGCCAGAAATAAGGGGGGTTTCCTTTGCTTGACCCCCAACTTTTTCTACTTTTTTCTTAAAATGAGGTAACACCGGATTTAAAAGGGGGGGCACGTGTATTTGTTTAGATCGAGTGGAAAAAACTGTTGGGGATTTTTTAAAAGATTTTTTTTTAAACATGAAAAAAAAGGGGTGTGCATTTTTTTTTTGGGGTTTAGGAAAAGAGGGAATACCAGGTGTCACGAGGGAAATTTGGGGAAAAAAACCCCCAAATAGGTTTTGCCTTTTTTTTTATTCCTACACGTTGACCCCGCCCCATGCATAATTTCGGTAAGGGAAACTAGCAGACAACAAAAGGGCTGAGGGGGGGGAGTATTTGCGAAAAATTAAAAAAAATTAAACCTACCAATTTTTTTCGAAATAAAATGAGTTTTGATCAGAGGCTATCTTTCACAAAAAAAATGGTTTTTTTTTTGTGGTTTCCTTTGTACGTGCGGTATATATAAAAGTAAAATAAAAAAAAACAGAAGGAAAAAAAGTATTTTTTAATACCGGTTGGGAGCCCCCGTATAAACAGGGCTGTTTTTTCAAGTAGGGGTTTTTTTGAAAAAGTTGCTGGCTTGTTTTGGGGCCCTTTTCATTGCTGAAACATTTTTTTGGGGTCAAAATAATTTTTAAAACTGTTTGGCGGCTACTTCTTTTTTTAAGAAAACCTCTCTAGGACTGTTTTCCATTGCAAAAAATGTGAGTGAGAAAAGTTTGAGCCAAACTTCACATACCTGGCACCTCAGAATAAAGTATATCATTTTTTGAAATGTTTTTCTGTATCAGGGGGATATATTTTTATTAAATTTTGGGGATTGAAAAAATAATTTTAAAACAATTTTAGTGGTGTTGAGGGCCGCATGATGTCAACAGGGGTATAATTCCCCTTTTTGTGTGCCTTTAGCCCGCATATTTCAGTTTTTCAATTTTAGTTTTTAGTCCAGGGCAGCTTCACTGAGGAAAAAAAATAGAAAAAACTGGGGAAGGGGAAAAAGGGGGAGGGGGGGGGGGGAGAGAGCAGTGTTTATGTTTCTGTAAATGAAAAATGAAAAAGTCATTTTGGTTTTATTTTTTTTCTTTCCCTTTTAAAAAATATATATATATTTATATAATTTTATATATTAAAAATAATATTTCTTTTTTTTCAAGTGGGTTTTTCGGGTAGTTTTTCCTTCACCAAGATTCCCCCTCCAGCTGCTCTTTTTTTGCACCGGTGATGAAGAATTTTCCCAATTGTGGGAAAAAAGAAAAACGGGTGAGATCCAAAAAAATTTGCCGCAGGGATGAGGTTTGGGGGGGGGATGGGGAGGGAGGGGGAAAAAAGGGGGGGGGGAAAAATGAACATAAAAAGTGTTCTGTAGGGGGGTGTAGTTCACAAAAACAATGCAGGTTATTCTGTATTTTATCTTGGAAAGTATATATGTATTTCCAAAGCATCCCAAAAGGGGGGGGGGACAATGCAGTCTGGGGGGGAGGGAGACCCCGGAGATTTATGGCTAAAAAATAAGTTTTGATATAGTTTTTAAAAAAAACAAACTATGCTTGTGCCCTTGTTTTGAGGCCTATGTGATAGCCCCCGATTTTCAAAGCAAAAATTCCTTTTTGCAGTGTATTTACCCAAAATCCCGGAAACTTTTCATAGGGCAGAAGAAGTAAAATGTAGCCAAAAATTTTAGCCTTTTTTATAGCACTTTGAATCCTCTTTTCTTATTAAAAATGAAAAGATCCTTTCCCACATCTGTAAAGTGCAGCTACTGTCAAAGAGAGTAGACTTAACATGCAAAAACAGATTTTTCACTGTTACCCAAAAAATTTTTAAAAGGGATAATACAAAGGGGAAAAAATAAAAAAAAAAATTTTAGTTATTTAAAAAGGTTTTAGGGCCCCTGTAGACATTGAACTGTGAATTGCATTTCCTTTTTCAGCCAGATATTAGCTGTGGGAAAAGGAGTTTCCCTTTAAACACAAAGAACCCCGTCTGTTGGGGCCCGTCGCGAAGGGAGGGGAAAAACCAAATAAGGGGGGTTGGTATCAAAAAGGGCCCCCTTTTTTTTTATGAAGTAAAATAAATAGACTTTTTCTTTACCTATTTGGGGTTTTTAAAATGTTTGGGGTTATCTATCTATCTGTCCCCTTGTCTGAAAGACCCGGGGGACCCTCAAAGACTCAACAACAAGTTCCCCCCATTTCCCCCTCTGTTTTGCCCTTTTCTCAGGGGTTTTTTTGGGGTTCTTTGGCCCCGTCCCCTTCCTGATTTTTATCCCCCCAATTTTCCCTTTGGGCTGCCCCTTCTTCTTCCTCCCCTTTAACATGCCCTTTTAAAACTGCTTTGCAAGTCCTTTAGACTTGTGACCTGCCCATAACCCTTTAAGTTTAAAGCTTTTTTTTACGATCGTTAGAAGGTTCTCATAGGGTCCAATGGTTTGTGGATTCTGTTATGCACGCTTTCGTTGCTTTTGTGGGCTTTTTAGGAGATGCCCCAAAGGGGTCTCCGGGAAAACATTCATCTCCACCCCTGTTCTCTTTTTCCCAAAAAACTGCAGGGCAGGGGGCCCTGATTCACCGGCATAAGAAAAAGGATATGACAAGGGGGCGCATTTTGTTGATTTTTGGGGGATAAGTGTAAATAATTTTTTTCTCTCCAGAAGGGTTTATACCTGACTTTTATTTAAAAAAAAAAGATGGGAGTGCTTTATGCTATGGGGATTTTACCAAAAATGCCCCAAAAAAGGTACGTGCGGGAAATATAAGAGTTAATAGGAAAAAAAAAGAAGGGAAAAAAGTGATTTTTTTTTAAAACCCCCGTGCAGGGGGAGTGGGGGGGTCTGGGGCTAGTCTTTTTAAAAAAGCCATGGGAAACCCTAAACCCGTGTGCAATATGCTTTTGCACAGGTAAAAAAAACCCCAAAAACACACAACCGAGGGAAACGTGTACAAACAGCCTACCTCTTTGGAAACAAGTCACATGAAAAAGGGGCCCCGTTCGTGTGGGCAAAAGGGGTTTTCTGGGGTCAGGCATGCCCCGTGAATGTCGACAGAGACATTGTGGGGGGGGCTGCAAGAGGGAAGCTGCAGTCTAACCCCTACCCCACCCTTTCCCCCTGCCCCGAGATCACCCCCCCCCCCCCCACCCCACTGCCCCCTACCACTGTCCCTGGGGAGCGAGGATTGGGCGGGGGAGGACTGGGGGGGTCATGGGCAGCCCCGGTCACCCCGCCCAGCGAGATCCTTTCCGGGCACGGGGATTTTTCGGTGAGCCCGAAGGAGATCCGGGGAGCTGACATGAGGGTGGGGGGATGTACATCTTTCACCACGTAGTAAGGGGGAGTTGGGGCTGCGGGGAAAAAAACCGCCTCATGCAGCTGTGGTTTTCCTGTGAGGCAGCGGGCCCTAGTCGTGGGGATGATCCCCGGTCAGCATGAAAGAGGGTGAGGATGGTGAGGGTGGGATGAGGAGGATGAGGTAGGAAGGGGGTGAGGATGATGATGAGGGTATGATAAGAGGATGAGGGGAAAAGAGGGGATGATGATGATGAAGTGGCCTTTAAATATGATAATGAAACAAGGAAGGGAAAAAAAAAACGTACATCTGAACCGTGTGATCTGAGTGGCCGGGTACCGGGAAAAAAAACTACCGTAACTAGGTGTCCGCTACCCCCAAAAGTTTCTACCCGGGACGTTTAGTGTCCCGCTACCGGAAAAGTACGGGCCCGTACGTGATTTTTCCGCCCACCAAATGTATGCTAGTACAAAATGGCTGCCTATTTAGCATACTGTTACCTAGTGATTTAAAAACCATTAAAACCCAAAAACCCCAAAATTCCCCATTAAACCCCAAATTTCCAAACCCCAAAACCCCCATCCCATCCCCTTCAAAAGGGCCCAACCTTAAACCCCCAAACAAACCCAAAAACCCCCCCCACCAGCCCCGCCAGCCAAACCCAACCCAAACCCCCTACCAAAAAAGCCCAAACCCCCAACCACCCATCCCACGCCCAAAACCCCCCAAACCCCGCCCAAACCCCCCACCCCTCCACCCCCCCCAGCCCCCCAATTTAAAAAACCCCCAAACCCCCAAGCAACCAGCCAAACCCCCCACCCAAAACCCCGCCAACCCCCCCAAACCAAACCACCCACCCAGCCCCAAACCCAAACAAAACCCAAACCAAACCCCCCCCACCCAACCCCCAACCCAACCACCCCACCAGCCCGCAACCACCGCCACCAGCCCAAACCCGCCAGCCAGCCAACCCGCCAGCTAAACACCGCTAAACAGCCAGCCAGCCCCCACGTTGCGCGGGCCTGACTTTTGGTGGGGAGGCTTTTGTTGCAGCGGATGGCGTCGCTGCCGACCACCCCGGAACTGGGGGGAGCTTCCACGGGTTGGGGGTTGACGATGAGGGGTGGTGGACAGCGCCGCGGGGCCGGGGCTTTCCCTGGGGGTTTTCATCCGTCCAGCAAAGATCTTGTAGGCTGCATACCCCACTGGGACAGGGGGCATGGGGTAAAACCCGGGCTGAATGAAAACGCCATGATAGGGCTGCGGTATAGGACGGGACAATAACCAAAAACACACACACCCCAAAAAAACTACAACAACAACAAAAAACAAAAAACCCCCCCCCCACAACAAAAAACCCAAAACCCAAAAACAACAAAAGCACCAACAACAAAAATGTGGGGCCCTGATTGAATGTGTGTGTGTGTGTGTGGGGTGTTTGGGGGTTTTGGGGGGTGTTGTTGTGTGTGTTGGGGGAGTGGGTGTGGTGTGAGTGTGTGTGTGTGATTGGGAGTGTGAGAGTGTGTGTGTGTGATTTTGTGTGCGTGATTGTGTGTGTGAGTGTGAGAGTGTGTGTGTATGTGTGTGAGTGTGTGTGTAAGTGTGAGAGTGTGTGTGAGTGTGTGTGTGTATATGTGTGTGTGTGAGTGTGAAAGTGTGTGTGTTTTAAGATCGGATGCTGTTACGGAGCTCGAGGGGAAACAATGCTTGCACACATATAAGGAGAAGTATGTCCGCATGCATGTATTTAAAATGCACGTCATCTTTCACTCTTTACACATATACAACGCCCCCTCCCCACCCCACCAAACAAAAACAAAAACAAAAAACCCAACCCAACCAAAAAAACCAGCAACAAATAACAAAAAACCCACCCACACAAAAAAGTCCAAACAAAAACCAACCAACCAACCAACCAACCAACCAACCAAACAAACAAACAAACAGCCCACACATACGAGATAGCCTGCTGGTTAGAGGCCTGCGCATTGCGCTTACCATCTGCTAGGCCAGGTTCCATTCGTGTTCAAGGGGATTTTTCTACCTCCAGTTAACATCACTGCCGACTCCACTCTCCCCCCAAAATCCTTCGGATGAGACTATAAACATAGGTCCCGTGTACACACAGAGACACACACATACAAACACACATACAAACACACACAAAGACACACACATACAAACACACACTCACACACTCACACAAAACACAATACAAACACACACATACAAACACACACAAACACACACATACAAACACACACAAAACACACATACAAACACACACATACAAACACACACAAACACATACAAACACACACAAAGACACACACAAAGACACACACATATAAACACAACACAAAGACACACAAAGACACACACATACAAACACGCACATACACACACACACACATAAACACACACATACAAACACACACAATCACACACACATACAAACACACACAAACACACACATAAAAACACACACATACAAACACACACATAAAAACACACACATACAAGCACACACACAGGCACACACACATACAAACACACACAAACACACACACAGGCGCACACACAAACACACACACAGAGACACAAACACACACACAGACACACACAGGCACACACAGACACACACAGACAAACACAAACACACACCTACAAACACACACACACACACACACAAACACACACCTACAAACACAAAAATACATAAAAACATCCACACAAACACACCCACACACAAACACACACAGACACACACACACACGCGCGCACACAGACACACACAGACACAAAGACACACACACAGACACACACACACAGACACCCACACCCACCCACACACAGACACACACACAGGCACACCCACACACCCACACACAGACATACACACAGACACACACAGACACACACAGACACCCACAGACACCCACATAGACACCAACACAGACACCACAGACACACACACAGACACCCACACAGACACACACACAGACACCCACACAGACACACAGACACACACAGACACACACAGACACACACAGACACACACAGATATACACAGACACACACAGACACACAGACAAACACACAGACACACACACACATGACACACACCCACACACAACACACACACACAGACAAACACACAGACACACACACAGACACACACACAGACACACACACACACACAGACACACACACACACACACACACACACACACACAGACACAGACACCCACAGACACCCACAGACACCCACACAAACCCACACAGACCACACACAGACACACAAACACAGACACAGACACACACACAGACACACAGACACACAAACAGACAGACACACAGACACACACACAGACACACATACAGACACACACAGACACACAACAGACACACACAGACACAGACACACACAGACACACACACACACAGACACACAGACACCCACAGACACACACACACACACACACACACACACACACAGACACACACAGACACACAGACAGACACACAGACACCCACATACACACAGAGACACACACAGAGACACACACAGAGACACACACAGACACACACACAGACACACACAATGACACACATACAGACACACACACACAGACACACACCCAGACACACACACACAAACACACACAGTGACACACACACAGACACACACACAGACACCCACACGGGCACCCACACACACAGACACCCACACACACAGACACCCACATACACACAGTAACACACACACACTCACACACAGACACCCACATACACACAGTAACACACACACAAACACACAGGCACACCACACAGACACACACAGATACACACACACAGGCACCCACAGACACACAGACACACACACAGACACACAGACACACACAGACACACACAGACACACACACAGACACACAGACAGACACACAGACACACACACAGACACACACACAGACACACACACAGACACCCACAGACACACACACACACAC
>CM054144.1:681984-706984 GCA_028751875.1 Rapana venosa
CTTCTTCTTCTTTTTTGGTACACTCTATTAGTAAAGGTTGTAATAATGTAGTACTTCAAAATTATCATTAAGAAATTTTTGTTCTTAGACAGATGGCTCGATGAAAAAAAGCAAATGCATTGCTCATTCAATGTACCATCTGGAACAACATACTTGACCTGACTTGTCTTGACTTGACTTGACTTGACTTGACCCACTTACCATGGTAGCTTCGTTGACCGAGTCAATTGTATCAACGTATAGTTTCACCTCCACCTCTGTCGCTTTTTCTGGAAAAAAAACAGAAGAAGAAAAAAAGAAAGCGTGAGATCTTCTGCTGGTAGGGGCAGAATAGAACAAGAGAGTGGAGGGGGGGTGGTGAGGGGGGGGGGGGGTGAGCTGTTGACACTGCCAGGTGTATGATCTTGGCATTGGACGTTCCCCAGTTGAACACGCTGGAGGCACCTAGACTATGCACACGCTGTCTGCCTCAGCCGCCTGGCAGTTACTGTGCGACTGTCCGTTCACAACAGGTGGGGAAGGTTTTGTCAAAGACTGCTTTCAAAGTCCTCGGTACATACATAGGCAGCCATAGTCCGATTTCAGAGGATTTCACCCTCCTTTACGGAGAAGAAACATTACTCTAGGGGCTCGTTCTGGATAAAGACATCCCCCTCCACCATGTGACAGCAGAACAGCCTGTGGATTACTGGAGACCTTGACACTTTATTGGCGTCAACACCTGACTCAGCTTGCGGCCTGATCCCAGGACGGTGACGGTGGCGTGGTGGAAGGCGTGGGTTTGAATCAGCCCTGAGGCACTGCGTGAAGGGACGTGTCTATGGAGAGGTGAAGAGCTGGAGGTCAACATGCAAAGAGTTAGGTGACTGGCCGCGACATGGCAGTGTTGCTGGGAAAGGCTGAAGACAGACCAGTTTGGAAAACAAGCCCTGTCAACCAACAGGCCCCTCATGTCCCCCCAAACATGTAGGCCAAAAGCCTGATTATGATGATGATGATGTAACGATGATGATGTGACGATGATGATGTGATGCTGCTGCTGCTGCTGCTGCTGCTGCTGCTGCTGCTGCTGCTGCTGATGATGATGATGATGTGATTCAATCAAAACCTGTCAAACTGGAATGTGGAGTCCCACAGGGATCAGTTCTGGGTCCTGTTCTCTTCACTCTCTACACTGCTCCACTCTCACACATAATAAACCACCATCATATTGATCATCATTTCTATGCCGATGACACTCAGCTTCAATGTAGCAATACCCTTGAAAATCTGCCTTCCCTCCTGACAAATATGGTCCACTGCCTTCTAGACATTCAAAACTGGATGACTCAAAATAAGTTACAGCTAAATGCCGATAAAACGGAAGCCATGCTCATGGGGACCAAACATAAACTTTCCTCCATCACAACGACTTCAGTGGAATTCAGCAATACGTCGGTTCCTCTGTCCAGCTCTGTGAAATATCTAGGCGTGGTTCTTGATAACACACTCTCTATGAAAAAATTCATCACCCAGACCTGCCAGTCTTGCTAGTATCAATTACGGCGCATAAGTGCAATTCGCAAGTATCTGTTTACTGAAGCAACATCCAAACTTGTCACATCTCTCATTCTTTCTCGACTGGACTACTGTAAATCTCTCTTGGCTGGTTTGCCGGCATCATCCATCCACTCCCTTCAAAGCATATAAAACTCTGCAGCTCGAATGGTCCTTAGAAAGAAAAAATCTGAACATATCACTCCTTTTTTGGGATCTCTTCACTGGCTGCCTGTCTCACAAAGAATAAAGTATAAGATTAATACCCTCTGTTTCAAATGTCTCCACAAATCTGCACCTTCTTATCTCTGTAACTGTCTTCACCTGTTCACTCCGTTCCGTTCCCTTCGTTCAGCTGTAGATACGTTGTGCTTTCGAACACCCAGATTTAAACAAACCACTGTTGGCCGTCGCTCTTTCTCTGTTTCCGGTCACTCCACATGGATCGACCTCCCTCTTCCACTTCGCCAAAATCTTTCATTTGATTCTTTCAAATCTAGCCTCAAAACACACTTATACTCTACTGAGATCTTCCCCTGTTATCTATTCCTACTTCTCAATAGCTGCCTTCACCTCCAACACTCCACCTAAGTGTGTTGTATTTATAAATTTGAAATTTGTTTATCTTGATATTTATGGATGGTTGCATGAGTGTGAATGGTTTGAATGCAAGCGCTTTGATTTGCTTGCTTTGCAAGATTCAGCGCTATATAAATTCCATATATTATCATTATTATCCTCCTGATTTTTACTTGATTCCATGGTAACTCTTTTAGACAAGACAATATACTGAGATCACGTGTCCAAATGAGCGCAAACGTCTTTGCCAGGTCAGCAGTGGTTGGCGGTATGGGACATACAGCAATACTCAGCATAGGGACTATGACCTGATAGGGACAGGCTGCAGCAGGCTCGGGATCACACTGCCAAACCAGTTCAGTGCACTGCTCTAACAACTCCGCAAGGAGTTCAAGAAGCGAAGTCGGAGGAAATAATGATCAACGCCAAGTCATCAGTGGGGAATACTGGCAAGAGATTCACACACAGGGCGCCTGTTTTGCCACTAGAGGCAAACACACTGTCAACACACAGGCTGTCAACACACAGGCTGTCAACACACAGGCTGTCAACACACAGGCTGTCAACACACACACTGTCAACACACACACTGTCAATACACACTGTCAACAGACAGGCTGTAAACACACACACACTGTCAACACACACTGTCAACACACACTGTCAAACACACACACACACACTGTCAACACACACACACACTGTCAACAGACACACACACTGTCAACAGACACACACTGTCAGCACACAGGCTCTCAACACACACACTGTCAACACACAGGCTGTCAACACACAGGCTGTCAACACACAGGCTGTCAACACACACTGCCAACACACAGGCTGTCAACACACAGGCTGTCAACACACAGGCTGTCAACACACACACACACTGTCAACACACAGGCTGTCAACACACACTGTCAACACACAGGCTGTCAAAACACAGGCTGTCAACACACAGGCTGTCAACACACACACTGTCAACACACAGGCTGTCAACACACACACACACTGTCAACACACAGGCTGTCAACACACACACTGTCAGCACACACACACACTGTCAACACACAGGCTGTCAACACACAGGCTGTCAACACACAGACTGTCAACACACACTGTCAATACACAGGCTGTCAACACACACACTGTCAACACACACACACTGTCAACAGACACACACTGTCAGCACACAGGCTCTCAACACACACACTGTCAACACACAGGCTGTCAACACACAGGCTGTCAACACACAGGCTGTCAACACACACTGTCAACACACAGGCTGTCAACACACAGGCTGTCAACACACAGGCTGTCAACACACACACACACTGTCAACACACAGGCTGTCAACACACACTGTCAACACACAGGCTGTCAAAACACAGGCTGTCAACACACAGGCTGTCAACACACACACTGTCAACACACAGGCTGTCAACACACACACACACTGTCAACACACAGGCTGTCAACACACACACTGTCAGCACACACACACACTGTCAACACACAGGCTGTCAACACACAGGCTGTCAACACACAGACTGTCAACACACACTGTCAATACACAGGCTGCCAACACACACACTGTCAACATACAGGCTGTCAACACACAGGCTGTCAACACACAGGCTGTCAACACACAGGCTGTCATCACACACACACACTGTCAACACACAGGCTGTCAACACACAGGCTACAACACACAGACTGTCAACACACACTGTCAATACACAGGCTGTCAACACACACACTGTCAACACACAGGCTGTCAACACACACACACACTGTCAACACACACAAACTGTCAACACACAAGCTGTCATCACACACACACACTGTCAACACACAGGCTGTCAACACACACTTTGTCAACACACAGGTTGTCAACACAAAGGTTGTCAACACACAGGCTGTCAACACACAGGCTATAACACACAGGCTGTCAACACATACTCTGTCAACAGACAGGCTGTAAACACACACACTGCCAACACACACTCTGTCAACACACAAAGGCTGTCAACACACACAGGCTGTCAACACATACTCTGTGAACACACAGGCTGTCAACACACACACACACACTGTCAACACATACACTATCAACACACACAGTCAACACACACGGTCAAAACACAGGCTGTCAACACACACACACACACACACACACACACACACACACACACACACACACACACACACACACACACACACACTCAACACACAGGCTGTCAACACACAGGCTGTCAACACACAGGCTGTCAACACACACACAGTCAACACATACTCTGTGAAAACACAGGCTGTAAGCACACACACTGTCAACACACACACTGTCAACACACACACTGTCAACACACACAGGCTGTCAAGTCAAAGGCTGTCAACACCTAGGCTGCCAACACACACACAGTCAACACACACTGTCAAGACACAGGCTGTCAACACACACACTCTCAACACACAGGCTGTCAACACACACACTCTCAACACACAGGCTGTCAACACACAGGCTGTCAACACACACACTCTCAACACACAGGCTGTCAACACACAGGCTGTTAACACACACACTGTCAACACAGACACTGTCAACACATACACTGTCAACATACACAGAGTCAACACACACTGAGTCAACACACAGGATGTCAACACACAGGATGTCAACACACACACTGTCAACACACACACTGTCAACACACACACTGTCAACACACGCACTCTTAACACACAGGCTGTCAACACACAGGCTGTCAACACACAGGCTGTCAACACACACACTGTCAACACACACACTGTCAACACACAGGCTGTCAACACACACACACACTGTCAACACACAGGCTGTCAACACACACAGGCTGTCAACACACACACACTGTCAACACACACAGGCTGTCAACACACAAGCTGTCAACACAAACTGTCAACACATACACTGTCAACATACACAGAGTCAACACACACTGAGTCAACACACAGGCTGTCAACACACACGCAGTCAACACGCACGCAGTCAACACACACACTGTCAACACACACACTGTCAACACACACACTGTCAACACACACACTGTCAACACACAGGCTGTCAACACACAGGCTGTCAACACACAGGCTGTCAACACACAGGCTGTCAACACACACACACTGTCAACACACAGGCTGTCAACACACACACTGTCAACCCACACAGGCTGTCAACACACAGGCTGTCAACACACAGGCTGTCAACACACAGGCTGTCAACACACACACAGGTTGTCAACACACAGGCTGTTAACCCACAGGCTGTCAACACGCACTGTCAACACGTACTGTCAACACACACATTGTCAACACAGGCTGTCAACACACACTCTGTCAACACACACAGACTGTCAACACACAGACTGTTAGCACATTAAAAAAACAACAGCTTGCACATTTAAGTATAAAATGTCACAAATAAAGTAATCAAAGGACTAATTAGAAACACACAAACACTCTAGAACCTTGTGCAAATGGGCCAAACCTTTACAATTCTGAACATAATTTTTACAGCAACAAGAACAACAACACGAACAACAAGAGCACCAATAAACAGCAGCAGCACAGCAAAACAACAAGTAAAACATACAGCTCCCAGTAAAAGAAGTAAGAGCAAGAAACCATCTGTAAGGAGCAGAGGACGAACAGGAAAGGAAGGAGACAGCCAATCCCACTCCCACAGAGCAAAGCCAGGCCTGGACCTGCAGCCGACAGCCGGGGGATGACCGACCACAGAGGGCGCAGTGGCCCGGTGGTTTGAACGTCGACTTCACAACCTGGCAGTGACTGAGGGCGAGGATTCCAGCCTTGGCTGAGGAGTCTATCGAGGGGCTTTCCCCCGGAGCTGACGTCGATAATGATCCCCTGCACTGACTGCCCTCACAGTGCTCGGGTGAGACTGGCACCGAGGTCGCAAGTACGAAATACGTGCAGAACATCTTGTGTACGTGGTAAAGCCCTACCCATTTTCCCCAGAGGAACAGGCCAGCTATGGGCAGTGACACGAAGATACCCAGCATGCATACTGCTACCTACCGGGGGATTGGCTCCGCCAGATTAATTCGCTCAGGACAGACTGTTTGTACAAACTGCTCAGGGCAGGGTCCACACGGGCGCTGAGGGAGGGAGGGAGGGAGGGATGGGAGGGATGGGAGGGATGGGAGTCAAGTGGCCTGAAGAGAAGCCCACCACAGGCTCCACAGAATCCCTGACCTGTGTTACTGAAGTGTGTTGCTTCAACTCACCATTTAAATATACTACAAATGAGAGAGAGAGAGAGAGAGAGAGAGAGAGAGAGAGAGAGAGAGAGAGAGAGAACTCAGAACTCAGAGAGAGAGAGAGAGAGAGAGAGAGAGAGAGAGAGAGAGAGAGAGAGAGAGAGAGAGAGAGAGAGAGAGAGAGAGAGAGAGGGAGGGAGAGAGCGAAAGAGAGATAGAAAGAGAGGGAGGGAGTCTTTTATCTTTCTTTTAAATTTCTAATTTTTTCTACACACACACACACGCACACGCACGCGCGCGTGCACACACACAAACAGGTGCTTAATTTTGTTGGGTTCTAGATCTAGTCTACAAACGTACCCCCCCAAAAAAACAACAACAACAAAACAACAACAACCCAAACAAAAACAAAAAACTCAACAACCAACAAACAAACAACCAAAAAACAACAACAATGAACCCCCCAAAACAACAAATCATAATATGTTCCATCTGAAGTTTTTTCGTTTCCTTGAAATCAGTTTGCTTACTGTCCCGAACAAGCCAAAAATGCAGAACTTTTGTTTTGTCCATGTGTCATGCCAGGACGAAGGTTTTGCGCGTCTCGTCTTGTCTTGTCTTGTCGTGTCTTTTAATGTGTCTTGCCGTGTCTTGTCGTGTCTTGTCTTGTCTCGTCGTGTCTTGTTGTGTTGTGTCGTGTCTTGCTGTGTCTTGTCTTGTCGTGTCTTCTTGTGTTGTGTCGTGTCTTGCTGTGTCTTGTCTTGTCGTGTCTTGTCTTGTTGTGTCGTGCCTTGTCTTTTTGTGTTGTGTCGTGTCTTGTTTTTTCTTGTGTCTTGTCTTGTCTTGTCTTGTCTCGTCTCGTCGTGTCTTGTCATGTCTTGTCGTGTCTCGTCGTGTCTCGTCGTGTCTTGTCATGTCTTGTCGTGTCTGGTTTTGCTGTATCTCGACTTCTCCGTAACTCCTCCAGGAGTCACCCAGGTCAGTGACTGCAGTGAACACGACAGTCAGCATGGCGTGGGCATTTGAACCCCAGAGTCCTCCTCTCTCTAAGACTGAAGGAGGAGGCAACACTGCACCCTAACAACCACACACACAGAACAGGACCAGGACATTCTGACATAATCCCCGGAGTTAGCCAACAAGAACAACATGTGTGAAACAGCTCTAACACTTTCAACCCCACCCCCTCCCCTCCCCCTCCATGTTTTGCGAAATAAGGGCAAGCCGACATGGTTAGCAGGGGCTTTGTTCCGCAAGGTTCCGGTGATTGGGGATTTCCTGTTCCGCTACCAGCAGCCGCCCCCAGCGAGTGCACTGCCCCTGACTGCTGCCCTCTCCTCACAGCACTGCCTGACTGCTGCCCTCTCCTCACAGCACTGCCTGACTGCTGCCCTCTCCTCACAGCACTGCCCCTGACTGCCCCTGACTGCTGCCCTCTCCTCACAGCACTGCCTGACTGCTGCCCTCTCCTCACAGCACTGCCCCTGACTGCTGCCCTCTCCTCACAGCACTGCCCCTGACTGCCGCAGACCCCAGCACGAGGAAGAAAGACAGAATAGAGGGCTGGGCCTGTTCTCTCTGCCTTGCAGTATTCTATGCGGGAAAGCGCGTCGCCACTATTGCAGCATCACCAGTTCTTGTGTTGTTGTTTTTAAATTTCCTGTTGGCATAATTACATATTTTGTTCCCTACGAGAGTACCTTTTCTTCTACACAATTTTGCCGGGCCAACTCTTTCTTGTTGTCGTCTGTTGTTTTACGCAAGCTAAATGCTGAATGCTTATGGGACCTAGGCTAAACGTCTCAATCGACTGACTAGCATTCAGACCCCCGCTCAAGGTCTAGTGGATGATGGGAAAGTTTGGGTTCTATCGGGGATCAAATCGGAGGAGGAGGGGGTTTGGGGTACTTCCCGCTTTCTAGGCAGGTGTGTTATTTCTAGGTCATCGATCCATTTCTTGGGGCTAGTAGCCCACATTTGACACAGAGAAATACGGCGTCAAGGCCTCACGATGCCTATGGACACGTTGAAATAAAAGGCGAGACCCAGGGAAGCAAACATATCAGCAGACACAATCAAGAACAAGGTGGCACTGCACTGGCGGCGACGAGCTCTTCCGAAGAAGAGCTGCCCGAACTTAACACAGAAAAGCTGGCAGCTAATGGTAGGCGTGTACAGAGGAATGGAAATCATTACTGTGATATTATGATATGATACAATCCAAGTGTTTCTTAAAGAATGGCTGAGTGCCAACTGTTGCATATAGGATGACCCCCATTTGCTCTTTAGTCATAAAAGGAGGACAACTCTTCTTCAGATATGACGACAATAGTTTTTTTTAAAGGAAAGTGCAAAACCAATCAAACCTAACCCAGCAAAGTCTAAAACCATGTCACAGAAAGTTTCTCTCTCTTCTCTCTCTGTGGAGAGAGAGAGAGAGAGAGAGAGAGAGAGAGAGAGAGAGAGAGAGAGAGAGAGAGAGAGAGAGAGAGAGAGAGAGACAGACAGACAGACAGACAGACAGACAGACAGACACAGACACAGAGACAGAGAAGGAGACAGACAGAGAAATAGGCAAACATGGATACATTCATACAGGCAGGGAGATACACACAGATGGATACAGATCTACAGTCACAGGCGCAGAGGCATAGACAGAGAGATTGTGGGGAGACACACACACACACACACACACACACACACACACACACACACACACACACACACACACACACACAACACACACACACACACACACACACACCACACACACACACACATCAAAGCCTTCTCTGTGTTTTACCTGAGTCATATGTGGGCGGCCAGTTCTTGAAGCCATTCTCCCGTTCTGCATTGCCTAGAATCACGGCCAGCAGGTCAGAGCTGAAATCACACAGCAAGGACAGCTTGAAATCAATCAGGTCAGAGCTGAAATCACACAACAAGGACAGCTTGAAATCAATCAGGTCAGAGCTGAAATCACACAACAAGGACAGCTTGAAATCAATCAGGTCAGAGCTGAAATCACACAACAAGGACAGCTTGAAATCAATCAGGTCAGAGCTGAATCACTGGCAGAACAAGGACGGCTTTAAGACCAATCTTCATTCCCCACACAGTGGTGTGTATATTCAGGTTTACGGTCTTTCCCTTTTCCCTGCAACATGTGTGGAAGCTCTGGCAAGGAACTCATCTCGGTGGTTTACCATTGCCTCTGATGCCGGCAGCTCTTTCCTGCTCGGGCTCCCAGAGGGCACCACGTGGGGTGGGGTGAAGGAGTCAGTGCACACGGCATGGGGTTCTGCAGGCCACTTCTACAAGTCCAATGGTCAGACAGAAGAACAACTAAAATTCTTCTCGATGAACTCTCAGTGCAAAGACAAATGTTGGCTGAAATCGACAAGGCAGACTTAGATACGTTGGTCATGCAAACAGAAACACACAGACAAGTCTGATGACGACAGTTCTCCAAGGTAAGGTTGAGGGCAGAAGGAAAAGAGGCAGACCACCAACATCCTACATTGCCAACATCACTGAGGTCAGTGTCCATGGAGGGTTACAGGAGATCGTAGAACTCAGCAGAGGCACAGAGAGATAGGACTCGGGTGGCTTGTATTGAACTTCTACCGAGGACAGCGGTGATAGGGACAATTGAGCTTTAGGTAAACTATTAAAAGGCAACATGAAATGGCTTTGGATTTGTGTATTTGCAGGTGTAAGGTTACGGGTATTTCCTTGTGATGAACAGGAGAAACTCATGTACATTACAAGATTTATGATAACAGCATATCAAAATGAGTGATCACATTCATGCACTTAGGCTTTGAACATAGTTACCCCACGTATGAGTACGACATGTTTGAATATGTATGCAGCTGGCACATGTTTGCTACCTCCCCCCACCCCACCCCCTACCTTGTCACATTATTGGAGAATTATGGCTACAAATTGAATCTTTACAAAACCCACACTCCTGTCTATTTAGTGCAGTGTACTGAGCTGCTCATGCATCAGACACTTATAGGTCAACAAAACGAAAAACCAGCTTTTCCATCATCTTCATACACCACTCTTTTCTTTCCGTGCTCTTCTTCTTCTTCTTCTTCTTCTTCTTCTTCTTCTTCTTCTTCTTCTTCTTCTCTTCTCCTTTCTTCTCTCTCTTCTGAGTTCTCTCTCTCTCGCTCGCTCTCACTCTCTCTGTGCGCTTACGTTCGTGGGTATGTGCATGCCTGCGTTCGTCTGTCTCTCTATATGTCAGTTGGTTGAATCTTTCAATATTATCGTTCTCCTTACAAAACTGAATTTGAATAAAGAATGCATCGTGGTGGTATACATGGCGGGTATGCACACCCACAAGCACAAAGACACAACCTAGCTAAACCAAATATACCTGAGCAAGAGGCGTTTACCGGAAAACCGAAACAAAAGTTTAAACAACACCCCCGTCCCCCACAAACACATTTACACACACACACACCACGCACACACACACACACACACACACACATGATGACTAACATCAATTTTAACAGCTTCAGTCTGTAAAGACTTAAGGGTTTCTTCAGCTCAATTTTCTTCCAAGAGCCATAATCTTAACTCATTTCCCACTCCACTGCAATTAACAGCCCAACCTTTGAAGATGGGAATCTGTGTTAATTTGGGGATTAGCAGTTTTTTTCTGCACAGGTGTGTGTGTGTGTGTGTGTGTGTGTGTGTGTGTGTGTGTGTGTGTGTGTGTGTGTGTGTGTGTGTGTGTATGTATGTGTGTGTGTGCGCGTGTGCGTTTGTGTAAATTTAAAAGGGTCGTTTATTATTTTTATTTTAGGGAGTTAAAATGCCTTCTGGTTTTTTTTTCTATTATAGATGTGGCAATAATCTTCTATGGTTCACTGTAACATATGAAGTGAAATTTACAAAACATAAAATGGGTAGAAATTTTAAGAGATTTTAATTCCCGTATATATATATATATATATATATATATATATATATATATATATATATATATATATATATATATATAATGTGTGTGTGTCACTAAACTCTAAACTCGTAAGAAACACAATCGAAAGAGACATGTAGGGGGCAAGTGAGGAGTGTCACAGAATATACAGAGGCCTGGCCCTTTGATATAATTATAAGATCTGCAGGGTGGACTGTTTGTCTCTGAAGACATGCAGACAACAACACTAAAAAAACCGAGTTAACTGCCCCTCTGTCCCTTAAACCCCGACCCCAGGCTGCTTGTGATGATTGTCACTATCTATACAGATGGCGGGCCTTTTTATCAACCACCACCTTCTCTCCAACAGTCTCCTTCCTGCGTTTCAGTCTGCCTATCGTGTCAACCACAGCACTGAAACCACCCTAGTCCATACCTTAAACACGCTTCTACACGCTTCTGACTCGGGGAAAATCTCCCTTCTCACTCTACTCGACTTATCTGCAGCCTTCGACACTATAGACCACTCAATTCTTCTCTCCCGTCTTCAAAAAACGTTTGGTGTTACTGGCACAACCCTTACCTGGTTTAGTTCATACCTTACCGACCGACTCCAGAAAGTTATTGTAAACAAGATTCAGTCAGTACCTGCCAGAGTGGAATGTGGAGTTCCACAGGGATCTGTTCTGGGCCTGGTTCTTTTCACCCTCTATACTGCCCCACTGTCACATATAACTAACCTTCATCAGATCAGCGCTCATTTTTCATGCAGATGACTTTCAGATTCTAAGCAGCGACACTCCAGAAAATCTGCCTTCTCTCTTGACAAATATGGCCCTCTGCTTTCAAGATATCCAAAATTGGATGATACAGAACAAATTACAGCTAAGTGCAGATAAAACGGAAACCATGCTTGTAGTGACCAAACACAAACTCTCTTTCATTACAGCTTCAATACAGCTTGGAAAAGCATCAGTCCCTCTATCCACTGCTGTGAAATATCTAGGGGTCATTATTGACAACACACTCTCTATGCAAAAATTAATCACCCAGACCTGCCAGTCATGCTACTATCAATTACGGCGTATTAGTGCAGTTCGAAAGTACCTGTCCACCGATACAACATCCAAACTCGTTAGTCTCTCATTCTTTCACATCTGGACTATTGCAATTCTCTTTTGGCTGGTCTGCCAGCATCATCAATCCACTCCCTTCAACGTATACAAAGCTCTGCAGCTCGACTAGTCATCAGAAAGAAAAAATCTGAGCACATTACCCCTCTCTTGCGATTTCTTCACTGGCTGCCTGTGCCACAGAGAGTAAACTACAAGATCAGTACGTTCTGTTACAAATGTCTCCACAAAACAGCACCCTACTACATCTGTGAATGTCTTCACTTGTACACTCCTTCTCGTTCTCTCCGCTCTGCTGTAGATACCTTGTCCTTACGAATACCTACATTCAACCAATCCACCGTCAGCCGTGGCTCCTTCTCTATTTCTTACCTCCCTCTCTCTCTTCGCCAAAAGCCTTTTATGACACTTTTAAATTCAGTGTCAAGACACATTTATTTAGAACCTAAGATTTTCCTCTCCTGCTTCCTCTCATAGCTTTTCCCTGCCTTCAACAGCCGAGATTCTATTGCCCTGCCAGGGTGTGTGACCTGTGTGTGTGTGTGCGTGCGCGCGCACGCGTGCGTGCGTGAGTGCGTGCATATTTGGACTTGGAACTATTAATTGTTACTGGTTGTATGACTGTGTAAGAATGAGTTGAGTGCAAGGGCTTTGATTTGTCTCTGCAAGATAAAGTGCTATATAAATTCCATTTATTATTATTATTATTATTTGGGCCCAGTAGCATGGATTAAGCAGTAGAAATGAGATGCCTCAGAAGGCTCCTTGGCATCTCATACAAGGACCATGTCACCAACAATGAAGTCCGCAGAATGATCACTCAACAGGTGCGGGACTATGAAGACCTACTGACCACGGCGAAAAAGAGGAAACTCAGATGGTATGGGCACGTAACACGCTCAGAAGGACTTGCAAAGACCATCCTGCAAGGAACAGTCCAGGGGAAGAGAAGACGGGGCAGACAGAGGAGAAAGTGGGCCGACGACATCCGTGATTGGACAGGGGAGGACTTCAGTGTCACCCAGGCACTCGCCCACGACCGCGCTAAGTGGAGCCAGCTGGTCCACCGTTCGTCCACCATGCAGCACCCCTACGACCCTGGCGGGTTACGGGACCAGTGAACAGTGAACAGCATGGATTGTCACGTCTGGAAAAGCTCACGTAGGTAGAGGCTTAAGGTTTGTGCTTGTTAACTTTTTTGTGACTGCAATACCCAGTTTTGTGTTTGAAGTTTTATGCTTTCTAATTTGTGTGTGATTTGTGGTTTTTTGTGGGTTTTTTCCGAGCTGATTTGTTACTAAGTTGTTGATTTTCACTGGATGTTGGGTGGGACATGCTGACCCTAGCTGCTGATCTTCACTGGATGTTGGATGGGACAGGCTGACCCTAGCTGCTGATCTTCACTGGATGGTGGATGGGACAGGCTGGCCCTAGCTGCTGATCTTCACTGGATGTTGGATGGGACAGGCTGACTCTAGCTGCTGATCTTCACTGGATGGTGGATGGGACAGGCTGACTCTAGCTGCTGATCTTCACTGGATGGTGGATGGGACAGGCTGACCCTAGCTGCTGATCTTCACTGGATGTTGGATGGGACAGGCTGACCCTAGCTGCTGATCTTCACTGGATGTTGGATGGGACAGGCTGACCCTAGCTGCTGATCTTCACTGGATGGTGGATGGGACAGGCTGACCCTAGCTGCTGATCTTCACTGGATGGTGGATGGGACAGGCTGACTCTAGCTGCTGATCTTCACTGGATGGTGGATGGGACAGGCTGACCCTAGCTGCTGATCTTCACTGGATGGTGGATGGGACAGGCTGACCCTAGCTGCTGATCTTCACTGGATGGTGGATGGGACGGGCTGACCCTAGCTGCTGATCTTCACTGGATGGTGGATGGGACAGGCTGACTCTAGCTGCTGATCTTCGCTGGATGGTGGATGGGACAGGCTGACCCTAGCTGTTGGGCTTTCCGCGCAGTCTGGCAGCGCGTGCTATGTTGGGACATGCACACCTGCATTGAATTCGGCCTGACTTGTTACGGGTGTATTTTGGTGCCGGCTTTGGGTTTCCATTGCACGCTCTCGACTTTACCTCCCTCTCCCCACCCACACTTTACTTCACAGCCAGTTACCTACAGTGCAGATTACTGCTGCAGCTCTGTTCACGCCTGGATAGTTGAAGTACTGGAGTAGCTTTGGTCATTTGTACACGCTCCTCTCAGGTACAGTGATCTCTGCCTCTTCCAGTCTGTTTAAACTGCTATTTCTATAGCTTTGCCCGTGGTTTTTCTTTGATTTGACTGTTCATCTGTGCTTGTACCTACTCATCTTTTGTCCTTTTTCACATATTTTCTTCTACGTTTTTGTTGACTCTGTGGTTAAATACACATGACATTTAAAGAGCCCATCCACCCACCAATTATTCAAACAACAACTAAAATCCCATAGAAAACCTCTTTAAACTGGAGCAAAACCTAAACATTGAAAAAAAAAGTCAAAAATGCAAACTCTGGCTGCTTCTTTCTTTTCTAGGTTCATTTATTACATCATTTGTGTGGGGTAAATGTTTATCTGCTATGTGTTGTAATTGCCTCTTTGTGTGTGTGCACGGAGGGGAGTCAATTATGCAAGCAGCTGTTTGTTAACAGCTGTGAATGATTGCATGCCAAACAACTCTCTGACTGCCTACATTCAACAGTTATTTCTATAATAGATTTTAAATTCTTAATGTTTTTCTTCTTCTACACCCGTCCTTACACACATCTATTCTCTTTCTACAATCACTCTCTCTCACACACATATATAGGCCCTCTATATATAGGCCTATGTATGTATGTATATGTGAATGTATGTATCATATGTGTGTGTGTGTGTGCGTGCCAGGGTGGACACACGGCTACAATTGTCTTAGATTAGAAACAGCTTCACCCTTACCACCTTTGTGGTCAAAGTATATTCAGTTTTCTCAACCCTCCATGTAAACTGTCATTATTATGTTTACAATATATTTGTATTTCTATATTTAGTATATTATCTAAATATGTTTATTTTCCAATATTCTGATGTAACCAATTATTAAATTAGTTTGTATCTTATCTACTTGTTTATGTTATTTTTAATGTTGTCTACATAAAATGTCTTAACGATTTTGTTAGTCATTCAATAGTGCGGCCCGAGTTATCTCTCTTAAATGTCAGTGTTGGTCTGATCTAGGAAAGAAAATCTATAATAATAACTTTATTAAGTCATATTGTTTGTTCATATTTATGGATATGGTTATTGAAATACTGATCTTGACTCGATTCATTTCAACCACAATGAGAGTTCTCTATTTTTGTTGTAAATCAATACTTTTCCTCTATTGCATCATATAAGTATAGGTAGGTACGTACCCTATAACACTAGAAAAGCAGTTCTAATTTTTATTTAACGAATATTTAATAAATCATAATTATTGTGCGATTGAAGAACATGTGGAATAAACTCTATTTAGATCAATAAAACAGTTCATATTAAATAGTAGAAGATTGTAAGGCATAAGGTGTAGGGGCTGTGTGAGTCTTAGTAGTTAGCCTAACTGTTGTTTTTTCTTGTAAACAAGTTTGAATTATCAACCTAAATGTGACCAAATGCAGACATAAAAATATAGATTTATGGTATGTTTTGGGTTTCATTATGAATAAATATAAGATTGGAAGATGTTAGTATGGATAATTTGCAGTATTAGAGATAGTTATATTTTCAATCATAGGAACAGCTTTAAGAAGCTTGCTTGGGTGCAGCAGACCAGAAACTGGTTTTGGCACCCCTGGTTAATTATGAATATCTCCTCTCCTGATCAGCTGTGGTTAATAATATGTACATGTATACAAACTGTGGTGCATATCCTTCTTTTTCTAGTCATACAGTATTTAGTTTTGTTGAAGTTTTAATGTTTTATTACCGAAAGTTATAGTGTGCAGCTGTTAAAAGTGTATCTAGTTGGAGGCTTTAATTGCCACAGTTTGCAGCCAAATGATTTTTGTGCAAAATGCAATAATGCATCTTAATGTTTGTACTTTCTAGTTTCATCATCATCATCAGACCCTGACCTTGGCAGTCGTGGGGGAGACAGAAAGACGATGCCGTGGTAAGCCTCCTCCATCCATCTCGGTCCTCGGCTCTGCACAGTAGTACTTTCTAGTTTACTTTGATATATAATACGTCTAGTTTCGTTACGCGGACAGCAAGATAATCACCACGAAGCTGCATGAGAAAACACAACATCTCCTTCATCTTGGGCCAAATGGGCTGAAACCCTGGCAGTGCCATGGTGCTGTCTTTGCAGTTCGCGTGGCGGGTATATATAGAGGGGTGGTTAGGGTGGCAAGAGAGACCATCCACCTACAGCAGTAGATGTACTGCTTTGATTTGTCTTTGCAAGATATAGCGCGATATAAATTCCATTTATTATTATTATTATTATTATTATTATTATCATCATCATTATTACTGGAGGACTGAACAAAGAGGTGACAACCAAAAGCTGCTGTCTTCGCCTGAGTCTTCTTTTGCCTGGTTGCTGTACACACATGTTGCTATGAATTGCTGTTGCTCAGAATTGTGTGTGTTCCACTCTTTCCCTACCCTGCTTTTATCCTTGCCTCTCTGCAGGGTCATAAACACACACACACATACACACACACACACATATATATATATATATATATATATATGTATATATATATATATATATATATATATATACACACACTGACTCACTCACACACCATTAAAAACAAAGAGTTCTGAAGGCTGTTGGCTCTCATTTTTGTGGGCCGAGTCCTGGTGAAGAGGAATCAATGCAACAGAAGATAAGCCAGTGCCTGTGTAATGGTCAGTCTGCCTCTGCCATTGCAATCACTGCCCGACTGCAGCCCTCTGCCATTACGTGAGAAGCTACTCTAATGGGGGGGGGGGGGCCCCCTCTCTCTCTCTTATCATTTAAAAAAAAAAAGAATTCGTGTTTCATAGTATTCTCCCTTTTCCGGGTGTGTGTGTGTGTGTGTGTGCGTGTGCCCGGGCTGGCATGCTTGCACTCACTTTTAAGTGTTCTTGTCTGCCAGTCTCTCTTCTAAAGGTCCTTGTCTCTTCTTGTTGTGCTCTTTGTTCCTGATTAAATCATTATTAAATGTTGTGTTTCTTTCTATGCTTTCGTTGTGAAGGATTCCCTTTAGAAGAGAAACAAAATAGATTAAAAGAAAGAGAGGAAAGATAAAGGAGAGGAAAGTCAGTTGACAGAAAGAGAGCAAAGCAGAGAGAGAGAGAGAGAGAGAGAGATAGTGAAGGAAAAGAAGGAAGAGAGGAAGGGAAGAAGGGAATGAAGTAAAATGATTAAAGGAAACCGAAAAAAAAGAAAAAAAGGTGAAAACTAAGAAAAGAGAAGATAAACAAAAGAAACCTAATAAAATCACACAATAAAGAAAAATGTGGAGACCAGAAAATGAAAGGAAAAAAAAAGAAAACCCTGGGAATCAGCTGATATATGCAGGGCACCATAACCTTAAAATAAATGACGTATTTTTTCCTGTGTTTTTTCTTTCTCTCTCGTTCATTCATTCTGATGTGTGCCGTTTGTCATCGTAGATATGAGCAAGGGGAAGAATCCTGTTTCAAAGGGCCCCGAACATGTATATTTGTGCTGGGGATTTATCATGGAGATGATAATATATGGTAAAGCTGTTTTCTACTTGTATTTTTTTAAAATTGTTTTGCAGATTGTCGTCAAGTCTTTTTTTTTTAAAAAGTGTAATCTTTGATGTTTCTTTCTGTATAACTTGGTATACCATTCTTTGTCAATCCATTCTGTCTTCTTTTCTTTGTTTCCTTGCTCCGTTTTTCTCCCTCTAACATAAACTTCTTTCCTTTCTTTCTTTCCTTCATTCTTTCTTTCTTTCTCAATTTTAAGATAATTCACTGCTCTGCAGGTATCGTGTTGCTTTCTTTCTCTTTGTATTACAATTTTCTTGTATGAATTGTTTCAGCAGCAATGAAGACATAAACCAAAAAGGGCAGGAATTGATAGGAAAAACGACAAGGCGTTCTGGTTTTAAAGCATACGACTGTATATTTACAATTTCTAGAGATTATTTATAATGTCTTTTTATCCCAAGATCTTTAGGATGGGCAGGAAATGTTGAATGCATTATTGCTTTTGTAATATCCATAGAGTAGAAACGTGCACAGCAAGAAGCCAGGAGTGAACATACAGAGGCGTTGCAGCATTGTCCACATAGCTGCAGATAAACGGTAATGAACATCACTGCAGCATTGTCCACATAGCTGCAGATGAACGGTAATGAACATCACTGCAGCATTGGCAGCAGCCTGTATCAGCCCTGTCCTGATCTCTCTCAGCCCTGTCCTGATCTCTCTCAGCCCTGTCCTTATCTCAGCCCTGTCCTTATCTCAGCCCTGTCCGGATCTCTCTCAGCCCCGTCCTGATCTCTCTCATCCCTGTCCTGATCTCAGCCCTGTCCTTATCTCAGCCCTGTCCTGATCTCTCTCAGCCCTGTCCTTATCTCAGCCCTGTCCTTATCTCAGCCCTGTCCTTATCTCAGCCCTGTCCGTATCTCAGCCCTGTCCTTATCTCAGCCTGTCCTGATCTGAGAGATGGCCCAAGGCGTTAATCAAAACAGGGTTCTAAGATTGGCAGCACACCACCTCCCCCATTCCCCTCTCCCTACCCCCTCCTTTAATAGCCAATATTGGCCCTGAGTTGGCTTACAAATTAATCCCAGGCTCGTTTCCCCATTGAGTCAGTGCGGGCATCAAAGATAAATCAGCTTTGATAAGCGCCAAAGGAAAAGTGGCCATGATGGAGGAGCAAGAAAGACAGTGGCAGGATTGTGGCCCCGCACCATGAATCACCAGAGATGACAGTGTGGGGAAGAGCAGGGAGCTGCTTTTCTTCTTCTCCTTTCTTAGTTGCTTACTTGTTGTTGGGTGTGTGTGTGTGTGGGGGGGGGGGGGGGGTGTCCTCTAAAAATCATCCACAGTTTCTTCATCAGCCAGTGGAACCTGTCAGAGAAGTGGGGTGGTCTAGTGGTAAGACCATCAACCCAGTGCTTTGGGCTGATGGAGTATGAATCTCCACTGGGGAGATTGTTAGGTGAATGGAAAACTTCACCAGAAGTCTACATTGGTAACAACTGTATCTCCTTGCTCATCTTCTGGGTGAGATTTCAAACTACGGTCTCCTGTGCAAGCACACGGAGCATTTTGTAGACCCAGTTAAAGTCTAATCATTTTTCATAAGAGTGTGTCAGCTGTGGGCAGCGGTCATAGGCGTCTCAAACGTACCCAGCATGCGAGCTGCTGCCTGAAAGAGGTACTGCTCCGCCGGGTTCATCTTACCCATAACACACTATTGAATAAATTAGTGCGGTGTCTCAACGACTGGTCCTGAAGACGAGGGGCTTGGAGCTGAACGAGTTGTAGGAGAGGCATCCACACAGTCACCCCTCCCTTCTGCAAACTGATTGGTCCACGTGACATTCGCCAGGAAAAGACAGAAACCCCCCCACTACAAAATGAACATGGACACTCAGAGCTAGCTAGCCAGTTAAATAGATAGATAGACAGTTAGAGAGATAGAGAGAGATAGAGAGTTCTTAACTTTGAACTCTGAAATTATTAAACATTTTATTGTACTTCGGCTTTTGGCCACAATACAATTTAAAGGGAAGAAAATATGAAGAAAATGAAATATAACTGAATGTAATCTTTGATAAGACCATGGCACAATTATATACCTTGGCATGTACCCAAAACTGTGCTCCTGCAAATGCGTGCTCCAAAATAAAAAAAATTGAATGCTGACTTAGACCAACACTTCAAACACATCTTAACCCAAGGTTACAGAACAAAACACAGCTCATAGCACAACTGGGACCAAAGTCGATAATAAAGATATACCTGACAATGTCAACACACAAGCATACAAAATAACATAGCGAGAGGGAGAGCAAAATGCTAAGGACGAAGAACACAATCAGCAAAAGAAGAAGAAGAAGAAGAAGAAGCTAAGATAAAGAAAGAAAGAAGGAAAAGAAAAAAGAAAATAAACCCTGAAAGTCAAGGAATGTCAGAGCAACTTAACTCCAATTTTGTGGATAAGGATTTTTGTTGTTGCTTTTTTAAAAATCCATCGTGTTTTTATATGTTTGGTTCTAGATTTCTTTTAGCTTCTTTTTATGGAAATGGCAGCATAGTGTTAAACTATCTGATGTGTGCTGGTGTTGGCTATTCATTATGCTGAGTGAAGGGCCGCCACCACGGGAGCCCCTGAACATGGATCATTGTGCAGGAGGAGATAATTAGTATTGCACACACAAACTGATGAACTACTCCTTTGCTGTTCCTTTCTTTCTGGTTTGCTTCTATGCTAGTTTTTATGTGCTGTGTGTGTGAGTGTGTGTGTGTGTGTATTTGTGTTTGAGTGTTGTGTGTGTGAGTGAGTGTGTGCGTGTGAGTGAGTGAGTGAGTGTGTGTTTGAGTGTTGTGTGAGTGTGTGTGTGTGTGTGGTGTGTGTGTGTGTGTGTGTGTTTGAGTGTGTGTGTGAGTGAGTGTGTGCGTGTGAGTGAGTGAGTGAGTGTGTGTTTGAGTGTGTGTGAGTGAGTGTGTGTGTGTGTGTGGATGTGTGTGGATGAGTGTGTGTGAATGTGTGTGCTTGATGTGAGTGTGTGTGAGTATGTGTGCTTGAGTGTGTGTGTGTGTGTGAGAGAGAAAGAGTGTGTGTGAGTGTGTGTGTGTGTGAGTGTGTTGTGTGTGAGAGAGAGAGGAAAGATGTGTGTGAGTGGTGTGTGTGTGAGTGTAGTGTGTGGTGTGAGTGTGTGTTTGCTAAGAATCTTCACGTCTCCATTATTTGCTTATCTGTTTCTTTTAATTGTTCTGTTCCTGTCAACAGGATGCTTCCCCTCGCTTCTTTCTTTCTTTCGTTCTTTCTTTCTTTCTTTCTTTCTTTCTTTCTTTCTTTTTTCTTCTTTCTTTCTTTCTTTCTTTCTTTCTTTCTTTCTTTTATCTTTTTTCTTTCTTTCTTACTTTCTTTCTTCTTTTCTTTCTTTCTTTTTTCTTTCTTTCTTTCTTTTTTCTTCTTTCTTCATTCTTCTTCTTTCTTTTTTCTTTCTTTTCTTTCTTTTATTCTATTCTTTCTTTTCTTTCTTTTTTTCTTTCTTCTTTCTTTCTTTCTTTCTTTTCTTTCTTTCTTTCTTCTTCTTATCTTCTTTTTTTCTTTCTTTCTTTCTTTCTTCTTTTATTCTTTCTTCTTTCTTTCTTTTTTTCTTTCTTTCTTTCTTTCTTTCTTTCTTCTTTCTTTTCTTTCTTTCTTTCTTTCTTTCTTTCTTTTCTGTTCTTTCTTTCTTCTTCTTTCTTCTTTTTTTCTTCTTTCTTTCTTTCTTTCTTTTCTTCGTTCTTCTTTCTTTCTTTCTTCTTTCTTTCTTTCTTTCTTTTCCTTTCTTTCTTTTTCTTTTTTCTTTCTTTCTTTCTTTCTTTTTTCTTTCTTTTTCTTTCTTTCGTTCTTTCTTTCTTTCTTTCTTTCTTTCTTTCTTTCTTTCTTTTCTTTCTTTTCTTCGTTCTTTCTTTCTTTCTTTCTTTCTTTCTTCTTTCTTTCTTTCTTTCTTTCTTTCTTTCTTTTCTTTCTTTTCTTTCTTTCTTTTTTCTTTCTTTCTTTCTTTCCTTTTCTTTCTTTCTTTTTTCGTTTCTTTTTCTTCTTTCTTTCTTTCTTTCTTTTTCTTTCTCCTTTCTTTTCTTCTTTTTTGTTCTTCTTTCTTTCTTTTCTTCTTTCTTTCTTTCTTTCTTCTTTTCTTTCTTCTTTCTTTCTTTTTTCTTTCTTTCTTTCTTTTCTCTTTCTTTCTTATCTTTCTTCTTTCTTTCTTCTTTCTATCTTTCTTTTTCTTTCTTTCTTTCTTTCTTTCTTTATTTTCTTTCTTCTTCTTTCTTTCTTTCTTTCTTTCTTTCTTCTTTTTTCTTTTTCTTTCTTTCGTTCTTTCTTTCTTTCGTTTTCTTTTCTTTCTTTCTTTCTTCTTTCTTTCTTTCGTTTTTCTTTCTTCTTTCTTCTTCTTTTCTTTCTTTCTTTCTTTCTTTTTTTCTTTCTTTTCTTTCTTTCTTTCTTTTCGTTCTTTCTTCTTTCTTTTTTCTTTCTTTTTTCTTTCTTTCTTCTTTCTTTTTCTTTCTTTCTTTCTTTCTTTCTTTTTCTTTTGTTTTTTTTCTTTCTTTCTTTCTTTCTTTCTTTCTTTCTTTTCTTTTTCTTTTCTTTTTTCTTCTTTTTCTTCTTTCTTTCTTTCTATTTTTCTTTCTTTTTTCTTCTTTCTTTCTTACTTTCTTTTTTCTTTCTTTCTTTCTTTCTTTCTTTCTTTCTTTCTTTCTTTCTTTTCCTTTTTTCTTTCTTTCTTTCTTTCTTTCTTTCTTCTTCTTTCTTTCTTTCTCTTTCTTTTCTTTCTTTTTCTTTCTTTCTTTCTTTCTTTCTTTCTTTTTTCTTACTTTCTTCTTTCTTTCTTTCTTTCTTTTTCTTTCTTTCTTTTCTTTCTTTCTTTCTTTCTTTCTTTCGTTCTTTCTTTCTTCTTTCTTTCTTTCTTTCTCTTTCTTTCTTTCTTTCTTTTCTTTCTTTTCGTTCTTTCTTTCTTCTTTCTTTCTTTCTTTTTCTTTCTTTCTTTCTTTCTTTCTTTCTTTCCTTTCTTTCTTTCTTTCTTTCTCTTTTCTTTCTTTCTTTCTTTCTTTCTTTTCTTTCTTTTCTTTCTTCTTTTCTTTCTTTCTTTCTTTCTTTCTTTTCTTTCTTCTTCTTTCTTTCTTTCTTCTTTCTTTCTTTCTTTCTTTCTTTCTTTCTTCTTTCTTTCTTTCCTCCTTTCTTTCTTCTTTCTTTCTTTCTTTCTTCTTTCTTTTCTTTCTTTCTTTCTTTCTTTCTGTTCTTTCTTTCTTCTTTCTTTCTTTCTTTCTTTCTTTTTTTCTTTCTTTCTTTCTTTCTTCTTTCTTTCTTTCTTTTTTTCTTTTTTTCTTTCTTTCTTTCTTTCTTTTTTTCTTTTCCTTTCCCTTTTTTTTTCTTTCTCTTTTCTTTCCTTTTCTTTCTTTCTTTCATTCTTTCTTTTCTTTCTTCTTTCTTCTTTTTTTCTTTCTTTCTTTCTTTCTTTTTTTCTTCTTCTTTCTTTTTTGTTCTTTCTTTCTTTCTTCTGTTCTTTCTTTCTTTCTTTCTTTCTTTCTTTCTTTCTTTCTTTCTTTCTTTCTTTCTTTCTTTCTTTCTTTCTTTCGTTCTTTCTTTCTTTCTTTCTTTCTTTCTTCTTTCTTTCTTTCTTTCTTTTCTTTCTTTCTTTCTTTCTTTCTTTCTTTCTTTCTTTCTTTCTTTCTTTCGTTTTTCTTTCTTTCTTTTTTTCCCTTTCTTTCTTTCTTTCTTCTTTCTTTCTTTCTTTCTTTCTTTCTTTTTTCTTTCTTTCTTTCTTTCTTTCTTTCTTTCTTTCTTTCTTTCTATTCTTTGTTCTTTCTTTCTTTCTTTCTTTCTTTCTTTCTTTCTTTCTTTCTTTCTTTCTTTTTTTCTTTCTTTCCTCCTCAGCGTCTCGTCTTTCTCATTTCCTCTCTCTTTCCTTTCCCAAAGTTTCTATGTTGTTTTCCCGTATACAGCCATTTGTATTTGTTCAACTGTGTCTGTGTGTGTACGCGCGCGCGCGCGCGCGTGCGTGCGTGTGAGTGTGGAGAGAGAGAGGGGGTGGTACAAAAGGAATTAAAAATAAAGAAAGATAGAAAAAAGTTATAAGAAAAAAAGAACTTAAAAGAGAAAAAATCACAGAGCTATAAATAAAAGTGAAAAAGAGAATCCCCCAAGAACACATCCCCCCAAAAAACCAACAACAAAAACAACAACAACAACAACAACAAAACCCAAACAAAACAAACAATGACAAACAAATCAAAACAAACTGAATGTAATAAAGAAAGGGGCAACGGTAAAGCTGACAATACACAAATGCCAGGCCATCTCAACCTTAAGAGAGATAATCATGGTGTGTTTTTTCTTCCCACCTCCAGCCCCGAATGTATTTTGTTGATGTGGCTGTTGTTGTTCTTGTTATTGTCGTTTTGTGCACTTGTTTTATTCAGTATTTTTAAGTGTAGTGCAAAATTCTTGTGTGTTGCTGTTGTTGTTTGATGTTGGTGATATGCAGAGGGAGGGGCAGTCAACACGGGGCGGAACATGTATTTTGTGTTGGGGAGATGTGGCTTCGGAGAGAAACTGGTTAACTTTTTCTTCCTCTGCTTCTTGAATGTGAGTGCTTCCTCTATCGCCTGTTGTTCGGTTTTTTTTTTATTGTCTGTCCGTCTGTCTGTCTGTTCCTCCAGTTCACTTTGCCTCCTCTTCCTTTTCAATCTCTGTTTGTCTGCCTGCCTGCCTGTCTACCTATATGCCTGTCTACCTGTCTACCTATCTGCCTGTCTGCCTGTCTACCTATCTGCCTGTCTGCCTGTCTACCTATCTGCCTGCCTGCCTGTCTACCTATCTGTCTGTCTACCTGTCTACCTATAT
>CM054144.1:711984-759484 GCA_028751875.1 Rapana venosa
CGAAAGTTTATGTCCCTTTGAGCGGCGCCATTAAAACTAGAATGTTGAAAGCATGTGCTGGTATTTTTCTGTTATTTCCTGTTAAATAGTCAGAGCATGTTTTCATTTGCCCGTGTCTTGTGTTTCACATTCAAACTACGTGTTTGTGCTTTGCTGTCGGTTTCTCTTGTTCTGTCTACAGTTTTCCTGGGTAATTCTTGCCGTTCTGTTCTGTAGCCGAGAAAGAAACTGAATAACTTGTTGTTGCTGATTATGGTGGTGTTATTGTTGTGTTTGGTTTGCTTGGTATTGTTGTTAGTTAATACAGCTGCTGTTAAAGCCTTTCCTTTCTTTTTTCTCTTCAGTTTTTACTTACACCCCCTCCCCCCAACACACACATTATTGGTACACTCTATTGGTGAAGGTTGTAATAATGTAGTCCTTCAGAATTATCATTTAGACATTTTGTTCTTAGATAGATAGATGGCTTGATGGAAAATAAAGCAAATGCATTGCTTATTCAATGTACCATCTGGAAATAACAATTTGACTTGACTTGACTTCACACACACGCGCACGCACACACACACACACACACACACACAGACACACCCAGAGACACACAGACACAGACACACACACACACACACACACACGAGTGCATGATATCCACCACCCCTTCCTGCCTCAAGGACAGGAACACACAAGCGTGCGCATATGTAAAAAACCCCAAACAATTGCTAAAACAACGTGAAATATGGATGAACATGATTCATATGGCGCGACCGTGCGTGCGCGCGCGCGGATGTGTGGGGGTGAATGTGTGGGGGTGAATGTGTGTAAAACAACATTAAGAATGTGTGGCAGTCTTCAAGAGGCACCTGTGACAGAGGGTTTACTGAAAATTAATGGAAGGGCTCCACTTGCCCTTCACTTCTGGCCTGGTGTGTCGGGCAGCCAGAAGTAGGGCTCGCTCTCTCTCTCTCTCTCTCTCTCTCTCTCTCTCTCTCTCTCTCTCTCTCTCACGCGCGCGCGCGTGTATGTGTGTGTGTGTGTGTGTGTATGTGTGTGAGTGTGTGTGTGTGTGTGTGTATGTGTGTGTGTGAGAGTGTGTGGGCGCGTGCGTTATCTTCCCATCGAGAAGACAAGCATCCAGATCATAAAAATCAGAATTATTTATGGTCTGTATTGGAGAAACGTCCAGTTTGATGTGGGATTTGAACTGCAGACCTATTTCTTTTAGGATGGTTTGCTACTGCTCTACCACGCGTCCAACACTTCTAACTGATGAATTATATTAGAAGTGGGATTGCCATTGGAATCCAAAGTATGGCTTTGTCTCAAGTGGCGTGTTCCCACAAAACCATCATTCTGTCCCTCTCTTCCAGTCGTAAAACCACACGAGAACATCCTCCCAGTTAGCGATTGTTGGCCAACATTCCTTTCATGTAGCAATGATTATTCATTCACTTTGTTGTCTTTCCTTCTTCCCCTCTGTTCTTCCTTTCTTTCTTCCTTTCTTTCTTTCAGGCCATCCTTTTATCCAAGTGCCCCCCTGCGAAAGAGTTGAAAACCGAATCTCTTACAATCGATGCCACAATTATTCTCTTTGTCTCTGTCTCTGCTTTTCTCTATCCTGTCTTTGTCTTTCTGTCTCTGTGTGTGCCCTTCTCTCTCGTTATCTCTTTCGATACTTGTCTGTCTGTCTGTCTTTCTGTGTCTCTGTTTACGTCTCTGTCTCTCTCTACTATTCACTCAAATCTCTTTGTGTTTGTTTCTGTATGTATTTCTATGCCTCTCGGTTATACACACACTTTATCTATTTGTCACTGTGTGTGTGTGTGTGTGTGTGTGTGTGTGTGTGTGTGTATGTGTGTCTGTCTGTCTGTGGCTTGCTCTCAAGCTCTGTAGCTCTCTCCTCCTTTCTCACTCCCCACCCTCTGTTGATTTCTCTCCGAAAGGCAAACACGTTTGATGTCGGCCTCTTTTAGATGTGGTGGTCTGTCTCTGAGTCCACTTTAAAATACGCTCACATTTCTGTTTCCTTTCTTTGCTCCCATTCTTCCCTCACCTGCTTCCCCTACGTCAGCCATCTTTCTCTCTGAACATGACAGACAGACAGACAGAGAATGAATGAATGAATGAATGATCTTTGGTACGCAAGGATGAAGATGTTAGGCCAAGACCTCACAATTTGTCCTTGTAAAGGTACATTAATCATATTAATCAATCAATCAATCAATCAATCAATCATTCAAGAGAGAGAGAGAGAAGAGAGAGAGAGAGAGAGAGAGAGAGAGAGAGAGAGAGAGAGGAGAGAGAGAGAGAGAGAGAGAGAGAGAAATCATGTTGGTGAAGATGACGATTGAGATGATCTCTCACAGGGCAACAGATAAGAATGAACCTGTTTCATAACTTGGAATGCAGCTTTTACCCTAAGAAATGCAGTGCTATAAACAGTCTACAGCGATAAACAGAAGAAAAAACCACGATAAAACATCAAGACAGACAGACAGACAGACAGAGTAGACAGATAGACAATGACAATGACAATGACAAATTCTTTTATTTCGAGGATAATGAATAAGCACTAATGTGCTTTTTTACATCCAGTCCCCGCCCGTTAGGGATACATCTTAATAATAATAACCCAATACTTATACAGTTTCAAAATAAAAACAAGGGGAAATAACCCTTTTCAAAACAGCTCCCCCCCAACAACCACCCCTCCCCAAAGCAAGCAAATAAAAGAAAACCCTAAAATACCCACCCCCCACCCCCACCCCCCACCAAAAAAAGAAGAAGAAGAGAGAGAGAGAGAGAGAGAGAGGAAAGAGAGAGAGAGAGAGAGAGAGAAAAGAGAGAGAGAGAGAGAGAGAGAGAGAGGAGAGAGAAATCATGTTGGTGAAGATGACGATTGAGATGATCTCTCACAGGGCAACAGATAAGCATGAACCTGTTTCATAACTTGGAATGCAGCTTTTACCCTGACTAAGAAATGCAGTGCTATAAACAGTCTACAGCGATAAACAGAAGAAAAAACCACGATAAAACATCAAGACAGACAGACAGACAGACAGAGTAGACAGATAGACAATGACAATGACAATGACAAATTCTTTTATTTCGAGGATAATGAATAAGCACTGATGTGCTTTTTTACATCCAGTCCCCGCCCGTACGGATACATCTTAATAATAACCCAACACTTATTCACTCTCACAGTAGAAACAAGGGGAAATAACCCTTTTCAAAACAGCCCCCCCCCCCCCCCCCAACAAAAAAAAAAAAGAAGACCCTAAAAAAACCACCCCCCAACCCCCCAAAACCCCCCAACCAAAACAAACAAACAAGGAGAAAGAAAAACCAAATCAACAAAAGAAGGAAAAAGAAAAAAAAGAGAAAAAAACAAACAACAACAAGAACAACAACAAAACCAAGAAAAATAACAACAACCAAACTTAATAAGTCATAAAGATAAACATCCACACATTGTCAAATGGTACATATACTTGTTACATATAACAATAAAATTTTGAAATAGGACACTCATTAAAACTTAAGTACAGCGGACAAGCCCAATAAAGTATTGAAAATATAACATATGACTCCTTCATCAGGATACACTATAACTATAAGCAAAACGATAAAAGGTGAGATATACAGAGACAGAGACAGAGAGACAGAAGTGTGTGTGAGTGTATTTCAGAGATAATATCCAATATATAATTCCCAAGACAGTACACGATCACCATCAACAACCCGAAACCCATACATTCACATAATAAAAACAAGAAACAAAACAAAAGAAGAAATCTAAACCTATACAGTCATTGAGAGAGAGAATGTGTTTAAGTGTGTATGTGGTGTGTGTGTGTGTGTGTGTGTGTGTGTGTGTGTGTGTGTGTGTGTGTGCGTGCGTGCGTGTGTATGTATGTGTGTGTGTTTTAGGGATAATACTAATTATATAATACTTACATAGCACACGATCAACACCAACACTTTTTGATTATACTCATACAAATTGAATGTTATGATGATAAAGTAAGTGCAATACCCATATACTCACACAATAAAGAGGGGAGAAAACCCCCAATAAAGTCATAAAAAGAACATCTACACATTGTAAGTAAGAGAGAAATTTTTTTAAACCAGGATAATGAATAAGTACTCATGTGCTTTTTTACATCCAGTCCCCGACCGTAGGGTCACATATTAATAATGAACCCAATACTCATACTTTCAAACAGTAGAAGCAAAGGGGGAAAAACACTTTTTTTTTAAAAAGAGAAAAAAACAAACACACACACAAAAACCCCAGACAGACAAACAAAAAAACCCAACAACAACAAAAAAAGAAAACACACAAAAAAAACTCCGTCCCCCAACAAACAAACAAAAAACAAGAAAAAAACAACAAACAAAAGAGAAACCCCCCCCAAAAAAACACCACTCACACACACAAACTCAACACCGCCCCCCCCCCCCCCCTTCCGCCATACACACACATACACCAAAAACAAAAAACAAACAAAAAACCCCCAAACAAATCAACTAGAGAGAAGGCCAAACTTACAGATCATAAAAATTGAACGCCTTCATATTGTAGAATAGTACACATAGTTGTTACACATAATACTAAGATATTGAAATATGACATTCACTGGAGCTCAAGTACAGTCAACAAGCCCAAAATAATATTGAAAATAGAAAGCATGAATGTGTCCTTCATTTGAATACACCACAACTATAGAAGGCGAGAGAGAGAGAGAGAGAGAGAGAGAGAGAGAGAGAGAGAGAGAGAGAGAGTGTGTTTCAGAGATGGTACTAAATTTATAATTATCAAAACAGTACACGATCACCTTCAACACTTATTTTGATTACTCATACAAATTATATGTCATGATAATCAAATAAACTCAATACCCATACTCTCACACATTAAAAACAAGGAAGAAAAAAAGGGGGAAAAAAGAGAGAGAGAGAGAGAGAAAGAGAGAGAGAAAAGAGAGAGAGAGAGAGAGAGAGAGAGAGAGAGAGAGAGAGAGAGAGAGAGAGATGGGAGGGTGGGGGGTCATAGTACGACAGGGGATACCACTCTTCACCTATCTATAATGGGAGCGAACTCTCGGTGCAGAAACAGGCACAGAGGTTTCCCTTGATAGCATCATTACGTCATCCTCATTGTCATTGATCATCATGCATTAAAAAAAAACTCCCCCTTGCGCCCTGCCATTATTTTTTCACAGAGGCTGATAAAGGCTACACACCGGTATTAAAAAATCACTCTTTTCCTTCTGTTTTTCTATGTAGCTTTTATATTCATACCGCACGTACTAAGGCATCCACAGAAATAAAACCCACTTTTTGTGAAAGACTAGCCTCTGACTCAAAACTCATGTGATTTTGAACAAATTTGGTAGGTTTGAATTTTTTTAATTTTTCAGCAAACACTGTACCCCCTCAGTCCTTTGTCGTCTGCTAGCTTCCTTACCGCAATATGCATGCGCGGGGTCAACGCTGTAGGAATACAGGCAAACCTCATTTGATGGTTATTTTCAACTTTCTCGTGACTACCTGGTATTGCTCTATGTCCTCAATCCAAAACACAAGTGCACAGTGCATCATTTCACGCTTTAAAAAATCTGTGAAAATCACCAACAGTTTTTTCCACTCGCACTCTACACAAGATACTACTTGACCCCCAAATTAATACCGGTGTGTAGCCAAAACAGAAATCGTGTACTGAAAGATGTGCAAAAGGTAGAAGAGATGTTCTTTTTTTCTCTTTTTCTTTTTAATATGGATATTGAGTTTCGGGAATAGAGCGTGGGGATAAACTGTAACTGGAAGCACTGACATAGAACAGGTTTGACCGGAAGATCTCTCTCTCTCTCTCTCTGGGGACTAGTTGTAAAAAAGCACATGAGTGCTTATTCATTATCCTCGAAATAAAATAATTTGTCATTGTCATTGTCATTGTCTCCCCCTGCACTCCTGGATGAGTTTTGGAGTGGGCCAACTACTTGTTCTCTGGATGAAATTGTGAAACGAAACCCTGTGTACGAAAGCACGCAGAATATCTTGCACACACGTTAAAACCCGCTCCGAATTTCGAAGAGTAGGCCATTGCGTGCGATTAACAACGGATGATACATTTCTAAAAATAAAAAAAGAACGCATGCACACAGGTGTCTATTCAGAAACCAACCCTGAAGTCGGAGTGTGGCTGCCTGTATCGTTGGGGAAAACACGGTCGCATACGCAGATATGTCAGCTCAGGTGACCCCGAAGCTGTGTGGATGAACGGGGGAAAACAAAATGCACTCTGGTGGTGTTTTTTTAAAATATTAAATTTTGATCTTGATTTCTGTTTTTCTGTTGCTATTTTTTGTTTGCTTTGTTGTTTTTGTGTATTGATTTCGGTTGTTGTCTTTTGTTTTGTTTTTCGTGTTAGTTCACTTTAATCTTTGTTTCGTGTTGTTTCTTGTAGTATGTTTTGCTGTTTTTGAGTCAAGGTCTGAGCAGAGATTCGACAACATGTCATCAGTTAGCCTTAGATCAATGGTGTATCCATCTAACTGATGTAGCGTGGTATAAATTCCATTTCTTCTTCTTCTTCTTCTTCTTCTTCTTCTTCTTCTTCTTCTTCTTATCAACGGCAAGGTGATTCCACCACCACCCCTTCCCCCCTTGGTTGTGGAAAGAAGTAAAAGAAGGGGAGCGGAAGGCTGAGGAGGGGAAGGTCAGAGAGTTTGGGGAGAAAGAAAGGGGAGAGACTCATTGATGATGATGGCATGTCAGACTAGTGCCTCTACAAATCACTATTGGCTTTACAGAAAACTATGTGCACTGGTATCACAACTTTTGTTTTGCCAAGAAACTGAATGAATCTCATTAATTGTTTCTGACGAAGATCAGCCGATTAATGTCATGCTGTTGGCATCACTAACAGAAAAAAAAAATTAAAGCAGAGTTGACGTCAAGAAGGAGAATAGCTTGTCAGAAAACCTAGAAAAAAAGCACACAGAATACAATGATGGCTACGAGAGAGAGAGAGAGAGAGAGAGAGAGAGAGAGAGAGAGAGAGAGAGAGAGAGAGAGAGAGAGACAGACAGACAGACAGACAGACAGACAGAAACACAGAAACACAGACAGGCAGATACCACTAGAGACAAACACAAAACAAATACACCGGGAAAAACTCTAATGTAATTGACGTTCATTTTTCACACAAACTAACTTGATCAGGTTTCTCTCTCTGTGAAAACAGACAGACACAGACAGACAGACAGACAGACAGAAGAGAGGAAGACAGAGTGCAGGTGTTCACACAGCGCCTGTAACCAACCACTCCACTGCCGATAGCATCAGACAACACACAGGCTGAAGCGGTCACAACACATCGCTTGGTAACTTCGTTAGGACAGCTGAAGAGACAGATATTGCCGTGTGTGTGTGTGTGTGTGTGTGTGTGTGTGTGTGTGTGTATGTATGTATGTATGTGTGTGTGAAGTCAATTTTTTTAATTTCCAGATGGTACATTGAATAAGCATTGCATATGCTTGTGTGTGTGTGTGTGCGCGCGCGCGCGCACGCGCGCGCGTGTGTGTGTGTGTGTGTGCGTGCAATGAATGAGTGCATGCTCTTCTGCTTGTGCACACTCATACATGTGTACCTATCTGAATTTGCACTATACTGGAGGGAGAGAGAGAGAGAGAGGGGTGGGGGGAGGGAGCATGCACTAAAGTCTCAGGAGCTCAGTTGTATCTGTATAGGCTAGTACATGTTTTCTAACATCATTTGCATAATTACGAAAACAAAAGGCTTTATTTCGTCTTGTGTGGCTCAGTTTCTGACGCTATTGCCAGTGGGGACAGGGGGATGGGGGGGGGGGGGGGGGGGGGTGTAAACAGGCAACTCTGGGCAGCAGTGGGGACAGGGGGGGGTGTAAACAGGCAACTCTGGGCAGCAGTGGGGACAGGGGGAGGGGGGTGTAAACAGGCAACTCTGGGCAGCAGTGGGGACAGGGGGGGATGGGGGGTGTAAACAGGCAACTCTGGGCAGCAGTGGGGACAGGGGGGGATGGGGGGTGTAAACAGGCAACTCTGGGCAGCAGTGGGGACAGGGGGGGGGGGGGGGTAAACAGGCAACTCTGGGCAGCAGTGGGGACAGGGGGGGGGGGGGGGGGTGTAAACAGGCAACTCTGGGCAGCAGTGGGGACAGGAGGGGGTGTAAACAGGCAACTCTGGGCAGCAGTGGGGATGGAGTTTGCGGCCGCTGCCATGACTGCCAGTGAAGCAGGCAGATCACAACGGTTCAGGAATAAACCCACAAAGCAGGGCGATAACCCAGCCCGGAGCTGTGTGGGGACACTGACCCTGGCTGTGCAGCTTATGCACAGAGCTGAAGGCACGGGGCACCCCACAGTGGGCAGGAGGTCAGCAGGGACAGACATGACAAAACAACACCGATGACAACACCACCTGAACACAGAATACACTGAACTGCGTCCAGTATGCTGTTTTTTGAGACATCAAGCATGTCTACATCACTTGCGGGGGGTAGTCTGTGGACAATAATCAACCAAACATAAACAGCAAATTGTTAATTTTAACACACCAACACAGAACAGGCTTTTTTCATGTTCAGCATGGAAACCCAAGACTGACAGTGCAGCAGGCTTTCCCACGAAGCTTCACTCAGTCAGAGCATGTCGCTCTGTCACAGAACTCCTCTTCTGTGGGAATGAGGTTTTGTCGCTCCTCGCCCCCCAAAAACAACAACAACAAAACAACAACAACAAAAAACCCACCCCAAAAACAACAACAACAACAAACAAACAAAACACACAAACAAATAAAAAACAAAACAAAAACAAACAAACAAAAAACAAACAAATACAAAAAACAAATTAAACCCCCCCTAAACAAACGCGAACACAAACAAGAACAGGTGTGACTTTCAGCCTTGCTCTTGTCAGTGCCTCTCCTGCACAAGAGTGAGCAGCATGGCAGGTAGTTGTTGAGCAATGGCTCAGCATGCTGCACAAGAGTGACCAGCATGGCAGGTAGTTGTTGAGCAATGGCTCAGCATGCTGCACAAGAGTGAGCAGCATGGCAGGTAGTTGTTGAGCAATGGCTCAGCATGCTGCACAGCCCCTCTCCACCTCTTCTTAAGCATTGTCATAATTATAAACCTGTCTGAAGGAAAATCAAGCGAACTTTTTATTTTTGAAAACCAGGTTTGTCATTTTTACAATAGTTATAAGAAAACAAAACTATCCAGGTTTTTATTCACATTAGATCATTAATTTTGGTTTCACTGTTTTGTGTATGGTCTAATTTACAGAAGGAAAATGTCTTGTGCTTTCAGGACATTATGTTGTACAAATCAAGCGACAATCACATCTATGAGTATAAACATCTGTATGTGCTCTAAGAATCACTCATTCACTCATTCATTAAATCGACCATCCATTTAGCCAGTCAGTCAATAGTTCAGTTAGTCAGTCAGCCAGCCCGTCTGTCAGTCATCATTACGTCTTGTCTTTGTCAATGGTATACAATCAAGATAGGGAAAGAGGATTTGCAGTCAGAAAAAACAATCAGCTTCCTACATATTCCTCAGACTGTGTATTTAATTTCTGAAGTGCTCATATTCTTTTTCCCCTCTGATAAATTGCATGGTGAATGCTTTAAACAGCCCCCAAGGGAATCAATGCCAATCTCCACTCCACACACTTATCTTTCTTTTCCACTTACTGGCAAAAAGCAAACCGTCATTAAAAGGAATCGGAAGCGACAGAAAGATTCTCTTCTCTGTAATTAGCGTCCCTTTATCTTTGGAGTGCTTGCCCCTGAATTTGCCACCAAGGGAAGCAATTTGCAGAGGTGGTGCCAGGACAGTGTTTGTAGAGGTCAAGGTCAGAGGGGCGTGGTCCTGATGAGGGGGGGGGGGGGGGGGCACCACAGGGCTGATAAGAGATGGAGGCTGACGTCAGAGGCGGAGGGAGGTGGAGGGAGGTCAGGATTATCGTCTGATCAGGCTGTCTGTGTCTGCATCTGTACCCAGTGTCTGTCTCTCTCAGTTTTTGTTTCACCACTCTCTCTCATTGTCTCATTCTCTTCTTCTTCTTTCTTCTTCTCTTCTTCTTCTTCTTCTTCTTCTTCTTCTTCTTCTTTTCTTCTTCTTCCATACACATACTATTTTCATATGTCCTCCCATCTTACTTTTTCTTCTTTTCCATCCTGCTCTCTGTCCACTCTTGCTGTTCTTCCCTCTGTGTGGCCTGCCTCCATCCGTGCCTCTCTTCCCCCAGCCCCCTTTTCTGACACACGCAGTCTCTGCTTTACGTTCTCGTGATTAGAGTTTGCTCTTTTATTTGTTTATCTACGCCTCTGTCTTTTCCTATGTGTCTATTTTCTCTCTGTCTCTGTTTGTCTGTCTCTCTGTCGGTCTGTCTATCTGTCGGTCTGTCTATCTCTCTGTCGGTCTGTCTTTCTGTATGTATCTCTTTTTCACACACACTCACACACACACACACACATACATACACACACACACACACACACACACACACACACACACACACACACACACTACAGTGTGATGTTGAACCATGAATTGCCTTACAACCTGTTCCCTCCTCTCTGCACCCCAGAGGAAGACATCACGAGACAATGCAATCTTCCATGGCCAGTCCCATCAGTAAACAGCTGTCAGTGGCAGAGGAAGACACCATGAAGCCAGACCCCCCCTCTCTATCAGCCTCCCTACCCTGGCAGGCGGGGAATGTTTGGCTCGCATACTGTAGCACTAGGCCTGGCCTAGACAGGGTAGCATCTTCACTTGCTCAGCTCTGGAATCTGTTAGCGCAGCAGTGATGTGTGTGTGTGTGTGTGTGTGTGTGTGTGTGTGTGTGTGTGTGTGTGTGTGTGTGTGTGTGTGTGTGTGTGTGTGTGTGAGTGTGTGTGTGTGAGTGTGTGTGTGTGTGTGTGAGTGTGTGTGTGTGTGTGTGTGAGTGTGTGTGAGTGTGTGTGTGTGTGTGTGTGTGTGTGTGTGTGTGTGAGTGTGTGTGTGTGTGTGTGTGTGTGTGTGTGTGTGTGTGTGTGTGCTTGCTGGAAGTGTGGCACTGAAAGACAGACAGTCCGCTTCACTGGCATGCCCTGGTCTAGCACCTCCTTTCTCACCGTTTCTTCCTGTTTGATTTTCTTGGTTTGTATTATGTTGTGTTGTATTGCGTTGTGTGGTACAGCGTTTTATCGTAGTTTACACCCATTTAGTCACAGCAGATTTGTTTCTGTGAAACTTGGGCTGTTCTTTCCTAGAGAAACTCATCATATCGTCACGGGGCAGTGCCACAATTAGAAAAAAAGGTCTTGTTATAAGTGTACTTGTTTCCAGGTGATGGTGATGTTTCTACATTTTTGTTCGTACCAGGGATAGCGCTCTCGTCACTTTGGCTGCTTTACATTGCATTGCTCCCAAGAACTCTAATCGTCAACTCATCTAAAAGACAAGCACCCAGACTACTACCCACGGTCTAATGGATGGGTGACAAATTTGAACTCAAAGAGGGATGAAACCTGCACCCTCTTGCATTGCAGAAGGGCCATCATCCACCCTGAGCTAGGTTTAGGGCACAGACAGGGAAGGAGACATGAACATCAGGCATCAGGACATGCTGAAGACCTTGATCCTAACGACCAGCACCTGTCTAGTGTCTCCCCCACACCACACACCTGTCTAGTGTCTCCACCATGCCACACACCTGTCTAGTGTCTCCACAGTACCACACACCTGTCTAGTGTCTCCACAGTACCACACACCTGTCTAGTGTCTCCACTGTACGACACACCTGTCTAGTGTCTCCACCACACCACACACCTGTCTAGTGTCTCCACCACACCACACACCTGTCTTGTGTCTCCACCACACCACACACCTGTCTAGTGTCTCCACCACCTGTCTAGTGTCTCCACCACACCACACACCTGTCTAGTGTCTCCACCACACCACACACCTGTCTAGTGTCTCCCCCACACCACACACCTGTCTAGTGTCTCCACTGTACCACACACCTGTCTAGTGTCTCCCCCACACCACACACCTGTCTAGTGTCTCCACCACACCACACACCTGCTGCACCTGTCTAGTGTCTCCACCACACCACACACCTGTCTAGTGTCTCCACTGTACCACACACCTGTCTAGTGTCTCCCCCACACCACACACCTGTCTAGTGTCTCCACCACACCACACACCTGTCTAGTGTCTCCACCACACCACACACCTGTCTAGTGTCTCCACCACACCACACACCTGTCTAGTGTCTCCACCACACCACACACCTGTCTAGTATCTTCACCACACCACACACCTGTCTAGTGTCTCCACCACACCACACACCTGTCTAGTGTCTCCACCACACCACACACCTGTCTAGTGTCTCCACTGTACCACACACCTGTCTAGTGTCTCCCCCACACCACACACCTGTCTAGTGTCTCCACCACACCACACACCTGTCTAGTGTCTCCACCACACCACACACCTGTCTAGTGTCTCCATTGTACCACACACCTGTCTAGTGTCTCCACCACACCACACACCTGTCTAGTGTCTCCACCACACCACACACCTGTCTAGTGTCTCCACCACACCACACACCTGTCTAGTGTCTCCACCACACCACACACCTGTCTAGTGTCTCCACCACACCACACACCTGTCTAGTGTCTCCACACACCACACACCTGTCTAGTGTCTCCACCACACCACACACCTGTCTAGTGTCTCCACCACACCACACACCTGTCTAGTGTCTCCACCACACCACACACCTGTCTAGTGTCTCCACCACACCACACACCTGTCTAGTGTCTCCACCACACCACACACCTGTCTAGTGTCTCCACCACACCACACACCTGTCTAGTGTCTCCACTGTACCACACACCTGTCTAGTGTCTCCACTGTACCACACACCTGTCTAGTGTCTCCACTGTACGACACACCTGTCTAGTGTCTCCACCACACCATACACCTGTCTAGTGTCTCCACTGTACCACACACCTGTCTAGTGTCTCCACTGTACCACACACCTGTCTAGTGTCTCCACTGTACCACACACCTGTCTAGTGTCTCCACCACACCACACACCTGTCTAGTGTCTCCACCACACCACACACCTGTCTAGTGTCTCCACCACACCACACACCTGTCTAGTGTCTCCACCACACCACACACCTGTCTAGTGTCTCCACCACACCACACACCTGTCTAGTGTCTCCACCACAACCACACACCTGTCTAGTGTCTCCCCACACCCACACACCTGTCTAGTGTCTCCATTGTACCACACACCTGTCTAGTGTCTCCACCACACCACACACCTGTCTAGTGTCTCCCCCACACCACACACCTGTCTAGTGTCTCCATTGTACCACACACCTGTCTAGTGTCTCCACCACACCACACACCTGTCTAGTGTCTCCACCATACCACACACCTGCTGCACCTGTCTCCTCTGGCTTTAGACACAGTTCGGACTTTAACGGAAACAAAGAAAAAACAACCCCCAAACAAACAAACAAACAAACAAACACACAAACAAAGAAAAAAACAACAATAGTCTTCATGCAAACTTTAATATTAGTTGCATTCATGTGCGTGCATATGCCTTTGTGCATACTGCTATGTCCATTGACGTCGGAATCTTCTCTGTTTGTCTCCTGGTATTGTTCATGTGTGTCAGGACAATGACCCGGAGATGTCTGGCCTGAAAGTCCAGTGACAGAAAGGATGGACCACTCTCCGTAGGCCTTAACACCCAGGGAGGGCCTTCCAGGAACGAAGCCTGGGATGAGAACCAAACTAGGGAACTATCTAGAATTGCTGGCACAACTTCGTGCACATTAAGCACAAAGTTTTATGCACTTGGCAAGCGGCAGGCACTTCACCCTTTCACCCAACTCGGCACCAAAAGCGTCTCTGGGAAAGCGTAGATATGCAGGTTGTGTAATAGAAGTTTAGTAGGCTACACTCTGGGGAATGGGGCAGGGTCGTTCCTTTAGCTAGCAGAGGAGAAGAGAGGAAAGGAAAGCAGAGGAGAGGAAAGGAAAGGAGAGGAGAGAAGATTAGAGGAGAGGAGAGTAGATACATGATAAAGTAAAGATCACCAAACCTTTAGTTTTATGCAAAACAGTACCACATAGTGTATCATTGAGTAGCACAGCAAAGTAAATATGACTTGCTTATGTAGGTGCAGCAACGTTTGCATTGTCTACTGCTGAAAACTTGTTATAGTTTCTTCGTTTCGCGGTCAACTGCACTGCACTAATGTACATTTTACAGTTTTATACGACTCTTTCCAATAAAACTTGCCTCTCTTGGGACTTGGAGGGAATTTAGGAAAAGCATGGCATCGCATGTCAATCATGAATTATCGAAGTTTTTCTTTTGATGAGCTGAGAAAAATTCATTCAGCTACATCATTTAGAATCCAGCCAAACAGTTGACCTTCATGGAGGCTAGAATGAACAAAGCTGTAGCCCCTGAAGACTTGTGTAATATGCAGTGTTGAGCAGTGACTTTGGTTTTACACAATTTTAGTATGCTTTTAAGATGCTGTACGTTTAAGCCAGTATAAGATAAAGAATCATACAAAATACTTCAGGACTATTTGTTTCATATATAGCTTTGTTCTTAGGGCTACTTGTTTGGTGTATATTTTCATCGTCAGTAGCATTTGCCAAAACAAATGAGAAGAGGACATACCTAATTTTGCATACAGCGCATTATGTAGGTAAAGCAATATCATGCACAAGGAGAGTAGTCTTTTGATGCTTTCCCAGGCCTGGTTAGCAAAAGGAAACGTTAGAGGGATCATACTGATAGAGTTCATTGTATGATTTTCATTTACATGTAGGCATGAGGAATCTGAGTTGATAGAGTATCGGAAGCAATTAGATATGCGCCCCAACAGTCACATGACTCAATGATACATGGTGTGGATGACGTGACATAATTCAGTTATCTGCAGGTCAGAGAGGTGTGAATCACGTGACAGAATGTATTTACCTGCAGGTCAGGGAGGTGTGGATCACGTGACATAATTCAGTTACCTGCAGGTCAGTGAGGTGTAAATCACGTGACAGAATGTATTTACCTGCAGGTCAGGGAGGTGTGGACAACTGATAGAATGCATTTTTCAGGTGGGTGTGTGTGTGTTGGGGGGGGGGGGAGCTGCTAAGTATTAAGTATTATCTGATGGCGCTGTTTGTCAGTGTCTCCACATCTTTCTTTCTGTCTTTCTTTTTGTCTTTTTTCTTTCCGTCTTTCTGTCTTTCTTTCTTTCTGTCTGTCTGTCTGTCTGTCTGTCTTTCTTTCTCTCTCTCTGTCTTTCTGTCTTTGTCTATCTTTCTGTCTTTCTGCAAGCCATGCCTTGTCGCCTTCTCTGTCTCAGTTTCTCTATCTCTTGTAGACACGTTAGCCATCAGCTTGTTATCTTACACATACACTTCTCCTTTTCTATTTTCATTCTTTTGTCAAACCTTTTTCTTCCACCCGCTCCTCTTCTTTCTCATCACCTTTGCCCCCTCTCTTTCTTTCTCGCTCTATCTCTCTCCCTCCCTCTCTCCCTCCCTCTCTCTCTCACTTTCTTTCTCTCTCTCATTTTTATCCCTCCCTCTCACTCCTCCCTCTCTCTGTACCTCGTTTGTCTCTTAACCTCTCCCCCATCATATCCCGCCCTACTTGTGATTGATATTTTCCGTGCATATCCAGTTCTGATTCATGTAGTTTTGTTTGTAATTGTTCCTCTGCCATAACGTCGGTCTTTCTGTCCTGTGTTGCCTCCATGACGCTCTCTGTAGTCTTCATGTTTCAGGCTATCACTCATGGTGCCTTTCCTGACTTCTCTTTGATCACCAATGGCAAGCAGTCTGAAAAGCTGGGTACACTTCGTGTCTGTCTATTTGTCTGTCTGTCTGTCTGTATGTGTTGTTTGTGTGTGTTTTCGCTGGGCGTTCCCCAGCTAAACGCTCTTGAGGTCACCCAGAATATGCACTCTCTGTGACTGATAACACCCGGAAATCGCCATGAGATGGTAGGAACACACTTGCTAAGAACTGTGTGTTCTCCATGATCAGTTTCAAAACAGGCCTTCTTCGCTTGTTAAGCAGCTGCACTCCAACTTTGCAGGAGACGTGTTCTCCTTGAAAGACAGTACAGATTGCCGTACTAAAGGCGTGCCATGGCTGCAGACAAGCTGACCTAACACATTAAAGCAGAACAACGTGTCATTGAAGGCTTTGACGTTGTTTGCGTCAGTAACTGACAAAGCTGTCGTCTCGAGCTTAGTAAACTACAGCTACTGTGTCAGTGTGTAGCTGCTGTTGTCAGTTTTATTCTGCGAGCTTAGTAAACTACAGCTACTGTGTCAGTGTGTAGCTGCTGTTGTCAGTTTTATTCTGCGAGCTCAAGCACCTTCACCTCTCACAGTAAACTGTAACTGTCTGCTGATACATTCAGCTTTGTTAGCAGCAGACAAAAGTGCTGTTTAGGGATGGAGTCTTTTCTGTTCATGATGTGGTGAGGCAGCCTCAACTGCTCGGACAAAGAGTTGGACCTGACTGTGAGGTGTTGTGACATGCTGACCATGGACATGGACAAGTCTTAGAACTCCCCACTGTTCTTACAGTCTTAGAACTCCCCACTGTTCTTACAGTCTTAGAACTCCCCACTGTTCTTACAGTCTTAGAACTCCCCACTGTTCTTACAGTCTTAGAACTCCCCACTGTTCTTACAGTCTTAGAACTCCCCACTGTTCTTACAATCTTAGAACTCCCCACTGTTCTTACAGTCTTAGAACTCCCCACTGTTCTTACAGTCTTAGAACTCCCCACTGTTCTTACAGTCTTAGAACTCCCCACTGTTCTTACAGTCTTAGAACTCCCCACTGTTCTTACAGTCTTAGAACTCCCCACTGTTCTTACAGTCTTAGAACTCCCCACTGTTCTTACAGTCTTAGAACTCCCCACTGTTCTTACAGTCTTAGAACTCCCCACTGTTCTTACAGTCTTAGAACTCCCCACTGTGTACAGTCTTAGAACTCCCCACTGTTCTTACAGTCTTAGAACTCCCCACTGTGTACAGTCTTAGAACTCCCCACTGTTCTTACAGTCTTAGAACTCCCCACTGTTCTTACAGTCTTAGAACTCCCCACTGTTCTTACAGTCTTAGAACTCCCCACTGTTCTTACAGTCTTAGAACTCCCCACTGTTCTTGCAGTCTTAGAACTCCCCACTGTGTACAGTCTTAGAACTCCCCACTGTTCTTACAGTCTTAGAACTCCCCACTGTTCTTACAGTCTTAGAACTCCCCACTGTTCTTACAGTCTTAGAACTCCCCACTGTTCTTACAGTCTTAGAACTCCCCACTGTTCTTACAGCTCGCCATTATTGTAATGAGTGGTATAGCAGACCTACTTTCAAACAGACACTCAGATTCAAAAACTCACACACTGACACAGACGCAGAGTATACACACACGCGCGCGCGCGAGCGCAGATGCAAAAAAAATTGACACAGACGTGCAGGCACGGGAAATCGCTTTCAAATATGTTCCTAACCTCTGTGCAGAAATTCTAACATCATCAAAGAATCTCGTTTTTAAGCTTTGAACTTCATGACTCATGGTTTTACCAAAAGCTGAAAAGGTGTATACGATCCGTGTGTGGTAGTGTTATCAATATGTTAGTGTTTTTATTTTCCTGATCAAATTTCTTGGTATCCCCTCCAGCCAACGCCTTTGATGGTAAATCTGTTAGACAAGGAGATGCCTTTGAGGGGCTGTGTATCACCGCTGTCTGCTCTGCAAAACACAGCACAGGGCATCAGCTCTGCTGCAGTACACCACGCTTGATGGTGTTTACATCACTATTGATTGGTGTCAAGTCAGAGACAGGATGCTTTAAAACATGCCCTTTTTCAGTGCAGACACAAGTCTCAGTAATCATCACTGATGTTTTGGATCTGTTGATTCAAGTGATTCAGGAAACATCCCGACATGGCGAGGAGAACACGTCACTTCTAGTTCTTCTTCAGCAGCAAAATCCTGCTAGACCCTGTGGATTCTTTTTCCTCTTTTATCTTGTCTGGTGGGGACGGGACAGCTCAGTGGTCGGAGCACTCGCTTTCCCCCAGCCAAAGTTAAGCAGCATCGAGCGTGGTTACCAGTTGGATGGGTGACCGTTTTTTGGTTTCAGTACAGTTCCCCAGTTCACCTAGCTGTAAATGGATACCTGCCTCTTTAGGGTCAGGGAAGGTAAAGCAGCGAGGGAGAGGAGATGGGTGCCGCCCTCAATATGCCGGCCCCTAGAGAAGAGAGGTCTCTGACGCTTCACTCACCTACGATCACATAGGTTATGGGACACCTTTACGTTACCTGATCTTGTTTTGTGAGCTGATTCATGATTATCGCAGCAGGGCGGTTAGGTTGGAAAACAGAGAAGATGTGTGAGACACTGGACACAATGGCAATGCATCAGTCCCTCTATCCACTGCTGTGAAGTATCTAGGGGTCATTATTGACAACACATTCTCAATGCAAAAATTCATCACCCAGACCTGCCAATCATGCCACCACCAATTACGGCGTATTAGTGCAATTCGAAAGTATCTGTTCACAGATGCAACATTCAAACTCGTTACCTCTCTCTTTCACGTCTGGACTATTGCAATTCTCTTTTGGATGGTCATCAATCCACTCCCTTCAGTGTATACAAAACTCTGCCGCTCGACTAGTCCTCAGAAAGAAAAAGTCTGAGCACATTACTCCTCTCTTGCGATCTCTCCACTGGCTGCCTGTGCCACAGAGAGTAAATCATAAGATCAGTGCCCTCAGTTACAAATGTCTCCACAAAACAGCACCCTCCTATCTCTGTGAATGTCTTCACCTGTACACTCCTTCTCGTTCCCTCCGCTCTGCTGCAGATACCTTGTGCTTACAAATACCTAGATTCAACCAGTCCACCGTCACCAGCCGTTGCTCTTTCTCTGTTTCGGGTCCATCGATTTGGAATGACCCCCCTCTCTCTCTCTCCTCAAGAAGCCTTCTTATGACACTTTTAAATCCAGTCTCAAGACATATTTATTTCAAACCTAAGATTTTCCTCTCCTGCTTCATCTCACAGCTTTTCCCTGCCTTCAACAGCCGAGATTCTATAGCCCTGCCAGGGTGTGTGACCTGTGTGTGTGTATGTGCGTGCGTGCGTGCGTGCACATTTGGACTTGTTGGAACTATTGGTTGTATGACTGTGTAAGAATGAGTTGAGTGCAAGCGCTTTGATTTGTCTCTGCAAGATATAGCGTTATATGAATTCCATTTATTATTAGTTATTATTATAATCCATGCATTTCTTTGATAATTTGATATCTTTGCTCTCGTGTCCAGTATGTCAGCGGCAAAATGTGTCATAATTATGTCACAACAGAATCAAGCTGGTAATATCATGTGTCCGAAGTGTGAGTCTTAGAATTTCTAGCGTTAATTAGAGGCTGCTGTTGGAAGATGGACAGTTTTGTTGTGTTGGTTACGCTTTACAGTCAACTGAAGGACAACTCCTTATGCACGGCTTCGGTTACGCCTTACTCTTCGATAAACTTTTCTAGATTTAAAAAACCGAGCAAGAAATAAAATTTGTTCGTCTAGAAAATAGCTACTTGTATTTTAAAGAAAAATCTCTGCCATGTATGAACATGTTTAATGGCCGCCAACAGCTGTCCTGTCAGCAGGCAATGCCTGAAGTGTCTTAGACGTTGGGTTCAGCAGACTTCTGCTAAAGCTTCTTCTACTATTCTTATTCTTCTTTATGAAAAAAAAATTCTTATGATAAGAAATTTTCGATTTGTTTTGAAATTCCGCAGTTTTCTCCAAACAGAAAAACTGTTCCCCTCCAGTGTATCACAATTCATGGCACAAAAACATAACATCTGATAGTTTGGATTTTATTAGTGCCCAATACCAAATCCAGTCCAGTCAGATGACAAATCAAGGTGGCAAACATCAGAAAAAGAAATGATAAATGGTTAATGGTTCTATCATAACATTGAGAAATACAATGGCAAGGTAAACACAATATTGTACTTGTGATTAGTGCTGTTGTTGATAATTATGGAGCCCCCTGTTGGCCCTCTTTATTACTGATCTTGTGCTTTCTGTTGGCCCATCCTGTACTGTTGGCCAGACCTATCGCTGGCATTGTGCTTTCTCTTGGCTGATCCTGTACTGTTGGCCAGACCTATCGCTGGCATTGTGCTTTCTGTTGGCCCATCCTGTACTGTTGGCCAGACCTATCGCTGGCATTGTGCTGTCGCTTGGCTGATCCTGTACTGTTGGCCAGACCTATCGCTGGCATTGTGCTGTCTCTTGGCTGATCCTGTACTGTTGGCCAGACCTATCGCTGGCATTGTGCTGTCTCTTGGCTGATCCTGTACTGTTGGCCAGACCTATCGCTGGCATTGTGCTGTCTCTTGGCTGATCCTGTACTGTTGGCCAGACCTATCGCTGGCATTGTGCTGTCTCTTGGCTGATCCTGTAGTGTTGGCCAGACCTATCGCTGGCATTGTGCTGTCTCTTGGCTAAACTTGCGCCTGGCTGTCTGGCGAGTGGTAGGGGATTGATGTCCGGTGCTGACTCAAATGCATCAGTCAGAGTTCTGCGCCCACGCCAGCTCCCCAGCCAAGCAACAGAAGAAATCCTTCCTTGTCTCCTCTCCGCTGATCTCCCTTCCTTGTCTCATCTCCGCTGATCTCCCTTCCTTGTCTCCTCTCCGCTGATCTCCCTTCCTTGTCTCCTCTCCGCTGATCTCCCTTTCTTGTCTCCTCTCCGCTGATCCAGTGCTCTCCTTATCTGACCAAGTCAGAGAGTGAACCAAAGGAGGGATGAGCTCCACCAAGTCCAACTTACCCACAACACGTTACCAGACAGAAAATGAACACAGTCCCCCAAAGGCTCTTCAAGGAATTCACGAAATCTGGAAGCCTGCCAGCCAGCCAGCCAGCCAGCCAGTCAGCCAGCCAGCCAGCCAGCCAGCCAGTCAGCCAGCCAGCCAGCCAGTCAGTCAGTCAGTCAGTTAGTCAGTTAGTCAACCATTTAAGGAGAACAGAAAAGGGAAGGAAAACGATATGACTCTGTTTACTTGGTTGACGACTGTTTTCCTTTCTTGTATCATGTAGCACTGCGTTCTGTTTGTGGTGTGGTGTTGAGCTGAGATAGAATTGGTGTGTGATTGGCAGGTGACATAGCTTCTCTCTCTCCTGAGTCTTTGAGGTGTCAGGGAGCCACAGCACAGAAAATGTCAGTCAGCGTACACACTTATTTCTCCCCCCCCCTCCCCCTTCACTGTGCATATCTCATAACATGTATTTCTCTGAGTAGATAGACTCGTTATTATTTATTATTGGTGTTAGTATAATGCGAAGCCCAGCGCTCCCTGAGTCATGCTTGAGTCAATGTATTCTCTTTTGCCCCTCAGAATGGTATAGCCTAACACTGTGAGCCAGATTCCGTGAAGAAAACTGCATCCCTCTTCCTTCACTTCTGGCCTCTCTGCCATTCCTTGCTTCACTTCCATCCTCTCTGCCATTCCTTCACTTCCTGCCTCTCTGCCATTCCTTCACTTCCTGCCTCTCTGCCATTTCTTCACTTCCTGCCTCTCTGCCATTTCTTCACTTCCTGCCTCTCTGCCATTCATTCACTTCCTGCCTCTCTGCCATTCCTTCACTTCCATCCTCTCTGCCATTCCTTCACTTCCATCTTCTTTGCCATTCATTCACTTCCATCCTTTCTGTCATTTCTTCACTTCCTGCTTCTCTGCCATTTCTTCACTTCCTGCCTCTCTGCCATTTCTTCAACTCATCTGCAGTATTAGCAAGATTATGAAAATGCCCGCCAGTTCAGGTGCATTTACGCTTCAAGAACGATCACTCCTGGCATACACTAGAAGGTCAGCTTTAGACTAACAAGACAGAAAGTGCGTTTTCATCAAATTTGAAAAAACGTAAGGAGATGGGGGGGGGGGGGGGGGGGGGGGGGATTAAAGGAAATTTAATTTCAACTTTTCCAAGTGCCAAATGTTGTTTTGTAGAAACATCATAGCTCACATTACCACACAGTCAACTCCTAGCAGATCAGAGCAAACTGTTTAAATAGTAATGCTCAGACCTTCTTTCCTGGTTTTGGTTTTGTTTTGTTTGTCTGCAGTGCTTGTTCTGATAACAAGAGAGTGTATGTGGCAGGCAAGGGATGGTGTGAGGTGGAGAGACAGATGGGGAGTGGAGGTCTGGACCAGGAGTACATGCCCGTGTGTGACTGAAACACATTCATTTTTCTTACTCTTTGCCAAATCAGTATTTTCACCATGAATATTTTCTCAGAATCAATACCGGCATGGCGTCTTCCATTGGCAGAACCCATAGCCAACTGTCTGAGTGTAGGTGAAAGATCCATACACGCACATATCTCATCCAGTAAAACTAATCTGTGTTGGCATTCATCCTGCAATTTGCATCTCCACCAGGAATGCTGTCCCTGCATCCTCCTCCCTGTCCCACTCCCCACCCTAGCCCTGGCTCAGTTCCAAGGATGCTGCAGTAAGCGGATCAGACCTAGACACACTGCAATGTCTGCAATGCGGAGTGGACACTGTCCTCACATGCAGTGCTGGCCAGCTACTTGATTCTGTTAGCACTTGAAGCTGTCCAGGCGTAAAATCTCATTAGATGGCAGAAAAACGGATTCAGGCAGGAAATGAAATGCTCAATGAGGTGGAAGAACTGCAGCTTCTGTCTCTGACTTTGGAATGGGTGCAAGCGTAGAAGAGGACCCCACTCCACAGTTTGCTCCAGTTTAAAGGCCACACCTCCTCAGTTTGCTCCAGTCTAAAGGCCACACCTCCTCAGTTTGCTCCAGTCTAAAGGCCACACCTCCTCAGTTTGCTCCAGTCTAAAGGCCACACCTCCTCAGTTTGCTCCAGTCTAAAGGCCACACCTCCTCAGTTTGCTCCAGTCTAAAGGCCACACCTCCTCAGTTTGCTCCAGTTAAGGCCACACCTCTCAGTTGCTCAGTCTAAAGGCCACACCTCCTCAGTTTGCTCCAGTCTAAAGGCCACACCTCCTCAGTTTGCTCCAGTCTAAAGGCCACACCTCCACAGTTTGCTCCAGTCTAAAGGCCACACCTCCACAGTTTGCTCCAGTCTAAAGGCCACACCTCCACAGTTTGCTCCAGTCTAAAGGCCACACCTCCACAGTTTGCTCCATTCTAAAGGCCACCTCTCCTCAGTGCAGTTTCTTCAAACATGGTATGGAGTACTGATTATAGTTTGACTGCTGTGATGGCTGGTTTGCATAGACAATGTAAATATCTGCTTGCTAATTAACAACAATCATCTTGACTTTACAGGGACATATATTTTTGGTTGAGGTAAGTGCTTGAAAGCCAAGCCATGAACTTATATCACTTCATAACTAGTCATTGCTTGTGAAGTTATCTCCCAGAAAGCCTCTCAGATGAATTTAATATGAATGAACGACAAGCATGAAACAGTCTAAAGGAAATACGACTGATGACAATAATAACTATATTGATGATACCATAGTATTGTTTTCCAAATTGTCAATACAATTGCTGATGCTGGTTATTTGAAGAAATACTTTTGTTTTCGAAAAAGATGAAGATGCTGTTGTTGCTGCTGTTGTTGTTGATAATGATGGTGGTGATGATGATGATGATGATGATGATGATGATGATGATGATGATGATGATGATGATGATGATGATAAGGATGGTGGTGGTGTTGATTGTCATAATGATGATGATGATGACGATGACGATGATGGTGATGATGATGATGATGATGATGATGATGATGATGATGATGATGATGATGATAACGACGACGACGACGACAAACACTATATGAATGATAATGATGGTGATGATAATAAGAATAACGACAACGATCAGAATGATAATGGTGATAGTGATGGTAATGATGATAATGTGGTAATTGTCATGATCAGTGTTATAGACAGTTTTCTTAAATTTCTGAAGTAAGAACTGTAATTTGATTAATCAAAACATAAGTAAAATAATTTCCTTTAATATTTGCCATACTTTACACTGATAGATTGTGATCCTGCAAATGACTCTTCCTGTGATATGAACAGTGTCTGACAGATAGATTATGACCCTGTAAATGTCTCTACTGTGATAATTACTGACAATGTCTGACACAGTCAGATTATGACCCTGTAAAAGTCTCTTCTAATGATAATTACTGACAATGTCTGACACATATAGATTATGACCCTGTACATGTTTATTACTGTTACAATTACTGACAGTACCTGACACAGTCAGATTATGACCGTGTAAATGTTCCTACATCCCTCATGTTCCAGGATTGAAGGCCTTCTCTTCTGTCCATGGTAAATCTTGCTCGTGACCTCACCCCTTTTTGCACAGTGTGTTTTGAGGATGGGTCTGTACAGTGTCCACATCAAGCAGACTCTTGCTATCAACAGCAGCAGCAGTGGGGAGGGAGGGAGGGAGACAGGGCAGGGCAGGGCAGGGCAGGGCAGGGCATGCTCAGCGTTGCTGGGACTGACTCCACACTGGCTGACCGTGAGTGAGCAGCAGAGAGAAACAAGGGCCTTCGCTGGAATCAAAAGTAATGTCCTCGGGCAGCTACATCTTTTCCTGTGCCTTTCCCTGTACATTCTCCCTGTCCCCATGTCTTCACACTCGGGTCTTCTGTGTGGTTCTTCTCCATTCTCACGCAGACACCCTCACTTCTCTGTAGGGGGAAACAGTCATTGTGTCACCTCTCTCTCTCTGCCAACTCTCTGGTCCTGTAAATCGTAAATCTTCAAATCTCAAGCGGCACAGTAAAAAAAAATGACACATGTCTGAGCCTTCTTAGCTCGGAAATGAACAAGTAAGTGGATTTCCCTTTTGAAAAATTGGGTAATGCTTTGGGGGTGATGAGGAGAAGTGGAATGGTGGAGTAATAGAGGTTTTTTCCCTTTTTTTTCCTTTGTCTTTCTGTAAATGCTTTTTTTCCTTCTTCTTGTTTCCCTAGAGGGGGTATGAAAAGAATTTAGAAAGGGGAGGACAAATCCTTTGCTCTATTTACTTTTTCTATTTTTTTTTGGGTTTTCTTTGCTTTTTTTCTTTTTTTTCACTTTTTTTTTTGGGTAGCTGTTTTGATGCAACCATCTGGGCATTATCACTGTCGTCCCCGGGTCAGCATAGTAGTGAAAATCCCAGTGTGGGGGGCCCCACTGTGTCAGGTCATGGGGAGGTCACGTGTCATTCACTGTGGAGGTATTTGTGTCAGGTCATTTTGGAGGTCACTGTGTCAAGTCACGTGGAGGCCCTTTGTCGGCCTGGCTTCTTGTGCCCCCCCCTTTTTCAAGAGTTTGCCACAGTCGTTTCTTTCCCCTACATGGCCAAACCCTTACCGCTTCACTCTGTTAATACTTTCCTTGGTGTTTTCCCAGTTTTTTAAAGTGATCCCCGGCATGACATGGTTTTTTTGTTGTTTTTTTTAAATGCGTCAAAATTGGTGTGCTTTTGGTTCTAGAATTTTAATTTTGCATGCACCGTATGCGTGAAATAGCAATGTCACAAAACACCAGTGGTTTTCTCCCTTTGTGCCTTCAAGTGTGTTTTTCCCCTGTTTTTTCACTAGCCAAGTTTCCCTGCTGGCCTCAGCCCCCATTTTTTGGCGTGACCTCGAGCAGCTGGCTAGTCACTGTTATGCATCAGGTCTGCTGGGTAGTCCCTTTTTCCGAAACCAAATAAAACAAAATAAAATATCTCGGGTTTTAAAAAGGCTTTTGATTTTTTGGGGGTTATTTACTTTGTTAATTGTTTTTGGGTTGTATGTGTAAAAATGTTTTAAAATGAAAGCACTTGGTTTTTTTTTTTAAAGATATAGTCAAAAAAAAATTTCCCATTTATGATGTTATGAGTGTGCTGCGGGTGATGATGTTTATAATTATTTTTCAAGGAAAAAGGACTAGTGGTTTCACTTTGGGCGCCTGGGATATTCGTAAATCCCCTGCTCTTAATTAAGTTTTATGATCAAATTTAAAATAAAAATGAATCGGGTGCTGAAAACCCCGGGTTTTTTATTGAAAAAGTAGGACAGTGTGTCAGATGATGGCCCAGGACTATCGATTCAAAACTTGTATTGCTTAAATTGTCTGCCTTTCCGACACTGGCTGTAAAGAGCTGAAAATATTGACCTGAAATTACCCCCCAGTTTTTTTTTTTTTTGTAGCACTTGCCCCAAAATGATCAGGGGGGGGGGTGGAAAAGAGAGGGGGGAGGGAAAAAAACTGTCAGTTCTATTGCAGCATCTTATTTTTCTGATTTGTTGCTTTGGGTGCGGGCGATAGCCCCAAACCATACAATCTCTTTAGAAAAAGATCTCTTTTTTACAACTTGCTTTGTAAAGTGTCCAGCGTTGCCAGGAGGTTGTACAAAACAAGTTATAAAAATATAATACGAAAGCCAAAAAAGAGTATCAGTGTTTCTATTTTTAGTTAAAAAAAGTCCCCATTTACAAACAAGGGAAATATGGAAAAAAGACAAAAAACTTCACAAAAAGCTGTTGCAGACAACGGTTAACAATGAACCCTGTCCTCCATTATGACCCACGGGACTGTGATTAGTGGGTCATTTACACTCTCCAGTTTGAGGGTAGACACCTTTGTGGTGTACACCAGTTTTTGGTGTACACGTTTGTGGGGACACAGTTTGTGGTGGACACAGTTTTTTGGTGGCATTGGGTTTTTGTTTGTGGTGGGGGCAGTAGTTTGGGGGGCAGTAGTTTTGTGTTTGGGTGGACGGGGAGTTTTGGGGTATTTGTGGTGGACATTTTTTTGTTTGTACTTTTTATTTTTTAATTTTATTTTTAGGACAGTATTTTAGTTTTTTGGGAAAAGGGGTTTTGGGGGATATTTTGTTTTAATTTTTTCTTTTTTTTTTTGGGAAATTTTTTTTTGGTTTATTTTGGGGGTTTTTTTATTTTTATTTTTTTTTTTTTGGGGCATAGTTTGTTTTTTTTTGGGGGCAGTTTTTTAATAATTTTATTTTTAATATTTTATTTTTTACTATTTTTACATATTTTTTTTCCCCCCCCCCCCCCCCCCCCCCCCCCCCCCCCCTTTGTAGTTTGTGGGGACGTAGTTTGTTAGTTTTGGTGGACTAGTTTGGTTTTTTGGGGGACAGTGTTTGTAGTTTGGGTGGCAGTAGTTTTTGGTGGGCAGTAGTTTGTAGTTTTCGGGTGGTGGACAGTAGTTTGTGGTGGGGGGCTGTTTGTTGGGTAAAGGGGTTGTGGTGGGACAGTAGTTTGTATTGTGGTGGACGTGTTTGTGGTGGACAGTATTTGGGGGACAGTAGTTTGTGGTTTTTGGGGGAAAGTTTGTTTGGGTTGTTTGTGGTGGGGCATAGTTTGTGGGGGGCAGTAGTTTGTGTTTGTGGTGGAAATAGTTTGTGTTTGTGGGGGACAGAGTTTTTGGGTTTTTGGTGGACAGTAGTTTTTGTTTGGGTGGACGTGTTTGGGTGGAAGTGTTTGTAGTTTGGGTGGGAGTTTTGTTTGTAGTTTGTGGTGGCGTAGTTTTTGGTGGACAGGGGTAGTTTTGTGGGGCCCGTGTTTTTGGTGGCAGTAGTTTTGGGAGATTTTTGGGGCAGTAGTTTGTAGTTTGTGGGGACAATAGTTTGTAGTTTTTGGTGGACTTTTTTTGTAGGGTTTTTTTGGGGGGACGTAGTTGTGGTGGACAGTAGTTTTGTGGTGGACAGTAGTTTTGGTTTGTGGTGGCAGTAGTTTGTGGTTTGGGTGGAAGTAGTTTGTGGGGACAGGTTTGTAGTTTGTGGGTGGGGTGTTTTAGTTTGTGGTGGACAGTGTTGTGGTGGGACAGTTGTTTTGGTGGACATAGTTTTTTGTTTGGGTGGCATAGTTTTTGGTGGCAGTTTGTTTGTGGTGGACAGTAGTTTGGGTGGCGTAGTTTTTGTTTTTGGGGGGGGCAGTGTTTGTGGTGGCAGTTGTTTGTGGTGGACAGTGTTTGTGTTTGGGGGGGACAGTGTTTTGGGGGGACGTAGTTTGTGGGGGGCAGTAGTTTGTGGAGGGGGTTGTTTGTGGGGACAAATTTTTTTTTTTGGTGGGGGCGTGTTTGGGGGGGGTTTTTGGGGAAAGTAGTTTGGGGGGACAGTAGTTTTTGGTGGACATAGTTTGTGTTTTTGGTGGACAGTAGGGTTTTTGGGGGACAGTAGTTTGTGGTGGACAGTAGTTTTTGGTTGGGGGCAGAGTTTGTGTTTGTGGTGGACAGTGTTTGTGGGGGAAGTAGTTTGGGTTTGTGGTGGCAGTGTTTTGGGGAAGTAGTTTGTGGTTTGTGGGGGACAGTAGTTTGGTGGGGGAAGGTTTGGGGTTTTTTTGGGGGCAGTAGTTTTTTGTTTGGTGGGGGCAGTTGTTTGTGGGGGAAGTAGTTTGTGGTTTGTGGGGACGTGTTTGTGGGTTTTTGGGTGGAAAGAGTTTGGGTGGACAGTGTTTGTAGTTTTTGGGGGGACGTAGTTTGTGGTGGACGTGTTTTTGGGGACGTATTTTTTTTTTTGGACAGTAGTTTTGGGTTTTTTGGACGTGTTTGTGGGTTTTTGGTGGAGAGTTTGTGGTTTGTGGTGGCAGTAGTTTGTGGTTTTTGGGGGGACAGTAGTTTGTGGTTTTTTGGGGGGTAGTTTGTGGTTTGTGGGGACAGTTGTTGTGGGGACAGTAGTTTGTGTTTGTGGGGGACAGTGTTTGTGGTTTGGGTGGACAGTAGTTTTTGGTTTGGTGGACAGTGTTTGTATTTGTGGTGGACGTAGTTTGTGGTTTGTGGTGGACAGTGTTTTTGGGGTTTGTGGTGGACAGTAGGGTTTTGGGGACAGTAGTTTGTGGGGGGACAGTAGTTTGTGGTTTGTGGTGGCAGTAGTTTTGGGTTTGTGGTGGACAGTAGTTTGTGGTGGACGTAGTTTGTGTTGTGGTGGACAGTGTTTGTGTTTTTGGTGGACAGTAGTTTGTGGTTTGTGGTGGGCAGTAGTTTGTGGGGGACGTAGTTTGTAGTTTGGGTGGCAGTAGTTTTGTGGAGGACAGAGTTTGGGGGTGGACAGTTTGTTTTTGGTGGGCAGTAGTTTTTGGGGGGACAGTAGTTTGTGGGGACGTGTTTTTTAGTTTGTGGTGGACTGTTTGTGGGGACAGTAGTTTTTGGTGGACAGTGTTTGTGGTGGACAGTAGTTGTGGGGACAGTAGTTTGTGGGGGAAGTAGTTTGGGGTGGACAGTAGTTTGTGGTTTGTGGGGACAGTAGTTTGTTTTGTTTTTGGGGACAGTAGTTGGGGGTGGACAGTAGTTTGTAGTTTGTGGTGGACAGTAGTTTGTGTTTGTGGTGGAAGTGTTTTGAGGCAGTAGTTTGTGGTGGACAAGTTTGTGGGGACGTAGTTTTTGGGGCAGTGTTTTTTGTTTGTGGTGGAATAGTTTGGGAGTTTTTTGGGGACGTAGTTTGTAGTTTGGGGGGGAAGTAGTTTGTGGGGGACAGTTTTGTGGGGACAGTAGTTTGTGGGGACAGTAGTTTGTGGTGGACATAGTTTGTGGTTTGTGGGGCATAGTTTTTTGGGGCAGTAGTTTTTGGGGACTTAGTTTGTGGTGGACAGTGTTTGTGTTTGTGGTGGAAATGTTTTTATTTGTTGGGGGTTTGTGGGGGCGTTTGTTTGTGGGGACGTAGTTTTTTGGTGGAAGTAGTTGTGGGTTTTTGGTGGACAGTGTTTGTGGTGGCAGTAGTTTTTGGGGCAGTAGTTTGTGGTGGACAGTAGTTTGTGTGGACTAGTTTGTGGAGGGTTTTTTTGTGGTGGACAGTGTTTGTGGGGGAAGTAGTTTTTTGGGGACAGTGTTTGTGGTGGACAGTAGTTTGTGTTTTGTGGTGGGGGAGTAGTTTGTGTTTGTGGTGGAAGTAGTTCGTAGTTTGTGGGGAATGTTTGTGGTGGACAGTAGTTTGTGGGGGACAGTAGTTTGTGGGGACGTAGTTTGTGTTTTTGGGGAATTGTTTTTGGGGCAGTAGTTTGTGGGGACAGTAGTTGTGTTTTTTGGAGGAAGTGTTTGTGGGGGACAGTAGTTTGTGGAGGACAGTAGTTTGTGGAGGACAGTAGTTTTGGGGACAGTAGTTTGTGGGTTTTTGGGGACATAGTTTGTGGGGGGACAGTGTTTGTGGTGGACAGTGTTTGTGGGGGGCAGTGTTTTTGGGTTTTTGGGGGACAGTGTTTGTGGGGACGTAGTTTGTTGTTTTTTGGAGGCAGTAGTTTTTGGGGACGTAGTTTGTGGGGGCCGTGTTTGTAGTTTTTTGGGGGCAGTAGTTTGTGGTGGACTGTAGTTTGTGGGGACAGAGTTTTTAGTTTGGGTGGACGTAGTTTGTGGTGGACAGGTTTGTTGTGGCAGTAGTTTGTGTTTGTGGTGGAAATGTTTGTGTTTGTGGAGGACAGGGAGTTTGTGGTGGAAGTAGTTTGTAGTTTGTGGGGGGAAGTTTGTAGTTTGTGGTGGACGAGTTTTTGGTGGAAGTGTTTGTGGTTTGTGGTGGACAGTGTTTTTTGGTGAACAGTGTTTGTGGGGACAGTAGTTTTGTTTGTGGGGACAGTAGTTTGTGGGGACAAAATTTTTGGTGGACGTAGTTTGTAGTTTTTGGGGGGGACAGTAGTTTGTGGGGACTTGTTTGTGGAGGCAGTGTTTTAGTTTTGGGGACAGTAGTTTTTTGGGCAGTGTTTGTGGTGGCGTAGTTTGTAGGTTTTTTGGTGGACAGTAGTTTGTAGTTTTTGGAGGACAGTAGTTTTGTGGTGTGGACAGTAGTTTGTGGTTTGTGGAGGACAGTAGTTTGTAGTTTGTGGTGGACAGTAGTTTGTAGTTTGTGGTGGACAGTAGTTTGTAGTTTGCGGTGGACAGTAGTTTGTGGTGGACAGTAGTTTGTAGTTTGTGGTGGACAGTAGTTTGTGGTGGACAGTAGTTTGTGGACAGTAGTTTGTGGTGGACAGTAGTTTGTGGTGGACAGTAGTTTGTGGTGGACAGTAGTTTGTGGTGGACAGTAGTTTGTGGAGGACAGTAGTTTGTGGAGGACAGTAGTTTGTAGTTTGTGGTGGACAGTAGTTTGTGGTTTGTGGTGGACAGTAGTTTGTAGTTTGTGGTGGACAGTAGTTTGTGGTGGACAGTAGTTTGTGGTGGACAGTAGTTTGTAGTTTGTGGTGGACAGTAGTTTGTAGTTTGTGGTGGACAGTAGTTTGTGGTTTGTGGAGGACAGTAGTTTGTAGTTTGTGGTGGACAGTAGTTTGTGGACAGTAGTTTGTGGTGGACAGTAGTTTGTGGTGGACAGTAGTTTGTGGTGGACAGTAGTTTGTGGTGGACAGTAGTTTGTGGTGGACAGTAGTTTGTAGTTTGTGGTGGACAGTAGTTTGTGGTTTGTGGAGGACAGTAGTTTGTAGTTTGTGGTGGACAGTAGTTTGTGGACAGTAGTTTGTGGTGGACAGTAGTTTGTGGTGGACAGTAGTTTGTGGTTTGTGGTGGACAGTAGTTTGTGGTTTGTGGAGGACAGTAGTTTGTGGTGGACAGTAGTTTGTGGTGGACAGTAGTTTGTGGTGGACAGTAGTTTGTGGACAGTAGTTTGTGGTGGACAGTAGTTTGTGGTGGACAGTAGTTTGTGGTGGACAGTAGTTTGTGGTGGACAGTAGTTTGTGGAGGACAGTAGTTTGTGGTTTGTGGTGGACAGTAGTTTGTAGTTTGTGGTGGACAGTAGTTTGTAGTTTGTGGTGGACAGTAGTTTGTGGAGGACAGTAGTTTGTGGTGGACAGTAGTTTGTGGTGGACAGTAGTTTGTGGTTTGTGGTGGACAGTAGTTTGTGGTGGACAGTAGTTTGTGGAGGACAGTAGTTTGTGGTTTGTGGTGGACAGTAGTTTGTGGTTTGTGGTGGACAGTAGTTTGTAGTTTGTGGTGGACAGTAGTTTGTGGAGGACAGTAGTTTGTGGTTTGTGGTGGACAGTAGTTTGTGGTTTGTGGTGGACAGTAGTTTGTAGTTTGTGGTGGACAGTAGTTTGTGGTTTGTGGTGGACAGTAGTTTGTGGTGGACAGTAGTTTGTGGTTTGTGGTGGACAGTAGTTTGTGGTGGACAGTAGTTTGTGGTGGACAGTAGTTTGTGGTTTGTGGTGGACAGTAGTTTGTGGTGGACAGTAGTTTGTGGTGGACAGTAGTTTGTGGTGGACAGTAGTTTGTGGTTTGTGGTGGACAGTAGTTTGTGGAGGACAGTAGTTTGTGGAGGACAGTAGTTTGTGGAGGACAGTAGTTTGTGGTTTGTGGTGGACAGTAGTTTGTGGTTTGTGGTGGACAGTAGTTTGTGGTGGACAGTAGTTTGTGTTTTGTGGTGGACAGTAGTTTGTGGTTTGTGGTGGACAGTAGTTTGTGGTGGACAGTAGTTTGTGGTTTGTGGTGGACAGTAGTTTGTGGTGGACAGTAGTTTGTGGTGGACAGTAGTTTGTGGTTTGTGGTGGACAGTAGTTTGTGGTGGACAGTAGTTTGTGGTGGACAGTAGTTTGTGGTGGACAGTAGTTTGTAGTTTGTGGTGGACAGTAGTTTGTGGTTTGTGGTGGACAGTAGTTTGTGGTGGACAGTAGTTTGTGTTTTGTGGTGGTCAGTAGTTTGTGGTGGACAGTAGTTTGTGGTGGACAGTAGTTTGTGGTTTGTGGTGGACAGTAGTTTGTGGTGGACAGTAGTTTGTGGTGGACAGTAGTTTGTGGTGGACAGTAGTTTGTGGTTTGTGGTGGACAGTAGTTTGTGGAGGACAGTAGTTTGTGGAGGACAGTAGTTTGTGGAGGACAGTAGTTTGTGGTGGACAGTAGTTTGTGTCGGGCAGTAGGTTGTGTCGGCATTCATCCTGCAATTTGCATCTCCGCCAGGAATGCTGTCCCTGCATCCTCCTCCCTGTCCCTCTCCCCACCCTAGCCCTGGCTCAGTTCCAAGGATGCTGCAGTAAGCGGATCAGACCTAGACACACTGCAATGTCTGCAATGCGAAGTGGACACTGTCCTCACATGCAGTGCTGGCCAGCTACTTGATTCTGTTAGCGCTTGAAGCTGTCCAGGCGTAAAATCTCATTAGATGGCAGAAAAACCGTAATCAGGCAGGAAATGAAATGCTCAATGAGGTGGAAGAACTGCAGCTCTATATCTGATCTTTAAATTTGATTTGTAAATAGCTTGAAAGAAGGATCACACAACATGGGGTTTTTTAATTTACGAGAGAGATGGCTGTTTTCTGATTTCTTTATTGAAGAGTATTGTAATCAAAGTGTGCTAAAGTCAATTTCTGCTTGACTAACCCCCACATCTGCGGTAATTCAAAACCCATATCTTTTGACTTTGTTGTTCTTTTACATTTCAATATTGAATTTGGACAGAACCGCTTGTATTGGTAGAAATAATAGCTGGAATATTACGATTGAACAAGCTTCAATAAGTTTATAGCTAGCTCTTCATTAACTACACGATTGTGTTGCCTATACAAAAGGTTGCTGAAGCAGAGCTAATGCACATGGAACTTAATCACAGCAGACTTTGAAGATACCAAACTTTAGTTAATCACACCTGTATCAGAGGAAGCTTTCTATTTTAAAATATTATCAGCAACAATGATGATGATGATGATGATGATGATGATGATGATGATGATGATGATGATGACATCATGATAGTGCTGATGCACATCATATCCTATCTTCTGAAAAATACCACCCTCATGTTTTCAGAAAGTCTAGCTAGGAATCACGTTTGTTCCTTTGATGCTGACACTGTTTGACGCAGGTAGTCCATCCCTCCATGACCATTGCTCTATGTTTTATTTTAGGGGCTTTACTTCTCCCCCTTGTCTGCTGCCAGCTGCCCACTCCCCTTACCCGCACACTGTCCAGGCCCCTATTATATTCACCTCCTCCTCTCTGGCACCCAACTCATGCACACAGCTCCTTTCCCTGCCCTGAAACACTCACTGTGTTGTCGTCTCCCTCTACTCCATTGTCCTGTAACCATTCTTCCAGACCTTCAAGCCAGCAATAAAGCAGAGGAAGCACTGATCCGAAAATAGCTTCCTCCTCCTCCTCCTCCTCCTCCTCCGCCTGCTTCGCTTGGAAATAGAAAAGTAAGCGGGTTTGCATGTCGAGCAGTCAGTAGCTCTAAGTGAGTTAGAAGGCAGGGGGCGAAAGGAAATGGGTGAATAGAACAAAAAAAAAAGTGTTGCTTGCGCGCACACACACACACAGCGCACGCACGCACACACGCACGCACACATATACTTTTCCTTTTCTTTTCAACACATACAGACACAACTCAGAAGAATCCCCTTACAACAGTTGAGAGAAGGAAAGACAAATGACATGACATGGTCATTTAACAAGACATGACAGCATTGCAAAGATTATCTTGCAGGACACAAGCCAGAAAGATTGAAAAAGTGACAGACAGAGAAAACATAGGTGAATGATATCCCTGAATTGACTCAGGAGAGCTTCGTTGAGACTCAAGCACTGGCACACGATCGCCAGAAATGGAGCAAGCTGGAGTTCTCGTCAGTGCAACACCCCCATGACCATTCTCTTGGTACACACCACACACCTACATGTCGCTAGGGCCACTGACAGACAGATTGTTGTTTTCACTGATTGCACAGAAGAAGCTACTGGAGAGATGATGGAGTGTACCATACCTGAAGGGCAGCTGACAAAACGCCAAGGAAAGACATGCCTACCTTTCCCACATACAACTCTTACCTGCCTTTATCATACTGATTTGGGCATTTTCATTTTGGAACAATTGTTGTTAGTGGTATTTGGCAAGGTTGTTATTTCTGTGTTATTTGTTTGCTCTTTCATTTTTCCTTTATTCCTTACTTGCCATCTTTTTCCTGTCTTTCTTCTTTTTATAATAGTTTCTTTGCTTCTTTCTTTGTTCATTTGTTTTCTTTCTGTTCGCTGGTCTTTCTTTCTTTCTTACTTTTTAATGTTTTCAAGGTCTATCTTTCGTGTAGATATATACTAAATTGCGCTAATGAGAACACTGACTAGTTCCAATTACTGTCAGTACCTCATCATTCTAAAAGAGACTGCATGTTTTTGAACAGCAGTTTGTCTGACGTCCACAGCAGTTTGTCTGAGGTCCACAGCAGTTTGTCTGAGGTCCACAGCAGTTTGTCTGAGGTCCACAGCAGTTTGTCTGAGGTCCACAGCAGTTTGTCTGACGTCCACAGCAGTTTGTCTGACGTCCACAGCAGTTTGTCTGACGTCCACAGCAGTTTGTCTGACGTCCACAGCAGTTTGTCTGACGTCCACAGCAGTTTGTCTGACGTCCACAGCAGTTTGTCTGACGTCCACAGCAGTTTGTCTGACGTCCACAGCAGTTTGTCTGACGTCCACAGCAGTTTGTCTGACGTCCACAGCAGTTTGTCTGACGTCCACAGCAGTTTGTCTGACGTCCACAGCAGTTTGTCTGACGTCCACAACCAGTCCAGCCTCAGCCACTAACCAGGATTGCCCAAGGCTCTGTAGGAACGTCGCTACCCGCAGATTTCTCCTGCCATAAACATCTTCCTCCATAAACATCTCCCCCATAAACATCTCACTCCATAAACATCTCCCTCCATAAACATCTCACTCCATAAACATTACCCTCCACAAACATCTACCTCCATAAACATCTCCCTTCATAAACACCCCCTCCATAAACATCTCACTCCATAAACATCACCCTCCATAAACATCTCCCTCCATAAACATCTCCCTCCATAAACATCTCCCTCCGTAAACATCTTCCTCCATAAACATCTTCCTCCATAAACATCTCCCTCCATAAACATCTCCCTCCATAAACATCTCCCTCCATAAACATCTCACTCCATAAACATCACCCTCCATAAACATCTCCCTCCATAAACATCTCCCTCCATAAACATCTCCTCCATAAACATCCCCCTCCATAAACATCACCCTCCATAAACATCTCACTCCATAAACATCTCCCCCATAAACATCTCCCTCATAAACACCCCCCCATAAACATCTCCCTCCATAAACATCTCCCTCCACAAACATCTCCCTCCATAAACATCTCCCCCCAAAACATCTCCCTCCATAAACATCTCCCTCCATAAACATCCCCCTCCATAAACACCCCCTCCATAAACATCTCCCTCTATAAACATCTCCCTCCGTAAACATCTCCCTCCGTAAACATCTCCCTCCATAATCATCCCCACCCATAAACATCTCAATCCATAAACATCTCAATCCATAAACATCTCCCCCCTTAAACATCTCCCTCCATAAACATCTCCACCCATAAACATCTTCCTCTTTAAACATCTCCCTCCATAAACATCTCCCCACATAAACATTTCCCTCCTTAAACATCTCCCTCCATAAACATCTCTCTCCATAAACACCCCCCCCAGAAACATCTCCCTCCAGAAACATCTTCCTCCATAAACATCTCCCTCCATAAACAGGAGAAATGTTCACCAGTCTGACACCTGTGTTTATCACCTTGCTGTAAAACGTTCACTGAGCTCTTCTGCAGATGATCTACAGTGTTGGCACCAGTGCTGATGATGACAGCTCTTGGAGTGTCTGGAGCACCCAGTCCTCCTTGACAGCCTGTGCTGACGTGCCGGCTGCCAAAACACGACTTCCGAGAAGCTGCGTTCAGTTCACAGCAGCGAAGAGAAGTGCCATTTGTTTGAGATTTAACTTGTAAAAGCATATTCTCCCCAGATTCATAGGTGACAAATTCGTTCAATGTTCTGAGAAATGTTCTCCATTTGTCGTTATCTGTGTGCAGAGTTTGTGTCAGAACATCTGGGATGGTGGGGAAGTCCGCAGAGTGTGACAGATAAAAGGCAACACGTGTTCATGCGTGACCAGGATTTCACTTTCACGTATACCCCCCCCCCCCCCTCCCCCCCAGGAGTCACTGGGACACTGCAGTGAGCTGATCAGGCAGCCTATATTGCGCAAGTTGAATCTGGTGGAGCCCATCCTTTTCTGGGCTGCATAATGCATGCCAGGCACACTCGTATCATCCATACCACTGACCATACATAGCCGGGCCTTCTACTAAAGAGCAATTGTTTTTTTATATGTGCGCAACATGAAATGCTTATATTTTCGTATGGGATTCTGGTCACAGCCTCATCTTAAGGACTGACAGGATAATGGAGTTATACCAATGTTTACTTCAGACAAATGAAACTTCTTTGCATAAAGAACGCCTCAGCGGTGTCTTGAGCCAAAATTAAACTTTGATTACCATCAGATGAGTTTTAAGGTCTAACCACTAGGCTATAGTCCCCCCACCCCCCAACCCCCGCCACTCTCCTTGAAGTGAGTGACTATAATCCATTTGTTTGAATCCTTCATCATCCCCAAGTTTGCATCAATGCAGAGAGAGCTTTCCAGGGATCAATGCTGATCAGTTTTCTAGTCTTTGTTGGCCAACCCTGAGACACCAGGTCTGAGGACAAGTGAAACATGAATGTACATGTCTGAGGACAAGTGAAACATGAATGTACATGTCTGAGGACAAGTGAAACATGAATGTACATGTCTGAGGACAAGTGAAACATGAATGTACATGTCTGAGGACAAGTGAAACATGAATGTACACGTCTGAGGACAAGTGAAACATGAATGTACATGTCTGAGGACAAGTGAAACATGAATGTACATGTCTGAGGACAAGTGAAACATGAATGTACATGTCTGAGGACAAGTGAAACATGAATGTACATGTCTGAGGACAAGTGAAACATGAATGTACATGTCTGAGGACAAGTGAAACATGAATGTACATGTCTGAGGACAAGTGAAACATGAATGTACATGTCTGAGGACAAGTGAAACATGAATGTACATGTCTGAGGACAAGTGAAACATGAATGTACATGTCTGAGGACAAGTGAAACATGAATGTACATGTCTGAGGACAAGTGAAACATGAATGTACATGTCTGAGGACAAGTGAAACATGAATGTACATGTCTGAGGACAAGTGAAACATGAATGTACATGTCTGAGGACAAGTGAAACATGAATGTACATGTCTGAGGACAAGTGAAACATGAATGTACATGTCTGAGGACAAGTGAAACATGAATGTACATGTCTGAGGACAAGTGAAACATGAATGTACATGTCTGAGGACAAGTGAAACATGAATGTACATGTCTGAGGACAAGTGAAACATGAATGTACATGTCTGAGGACAAGTGAAACATGAATGTACATGTCTGAGGAAAAGTGAAACATGAATGTACATGTCTGAGGACAAGTGAAACATGAATGTACATGTCTGAGGACAAGTGAAACATGAATGTACATGTCTGAGGACAAGTGAAACATGAATGTACATGTCTGAGGACAAGTGAAACATGAATGTACATGTCTGAGGACAAGTGAAACATGAATGTACATGTCTGAGGACAAGTGAAACATGAATGTACATGTCTGAGGACAAGTGAAACATGAATGTACATGTCTGAGGACAAGTGAAACATGAATGTACATGTCTGAAGGACAAATGTCCACTGGCCTTTTTACACGTCCTGATGTCTGCATCTACATGAGGAATCCTGGTTTGCTGTTATCCTCCATTTCCAGCCCCCATCTCCTAAAACTGTCATGACAGCTGCTCCTCAGTGGATTGGAGCTGAACAGACCAGGACTTACCTGCAGTGAGGTGTGGAGACTGCGTTAATAATAATAATAATAATGTATGGAATTTATATAGCGCTGAATTTTGTTATGCATATTGTTACGGATATTCAATGTTATTTCAGGGCTTGGAGCTAACCTGGCGTAAACTCTTAGCGTGGTAGAGGAGAGGTTAACTGTGCAGTGATAATTGACACAGAGAACTGTGCAGTGATGAATTGACACAGAGAAGTGATTAACTGTGCAGTGATGAATTGACACAGAGAAGTGATTAACTGTGCAGTGATAATTGACACAGAGAACTGTGCAGTGATGAATTGACACAGAGAAGTAATTAACTGTGCAGTGATGAATTGACACAGAGAAGTAATTACCTGTGCAGTGATGAATTGACACAGAGAAGTGATTAACTGTGCAGTGATGAATTGACACAGAGAAGTAATTAACTGTGCAGTGATGAATTGACACAGAGAAGTGATTAACTGTGCAGTGATGAATTGACACAGAGAACTGTGCAGTGATGAATTGACACAGAGAAGTGATTAACTGTGCAGTGATGAATTGACACAGAGAAGTGATTAACTGTGCAGTGATGAATTGACACAGAGAAGTAATTAACTGTGCAGTGATAATTGACACAGAGAACTGTGCAGTGATGAATTGACACAGAGAAGTGATTAACTGTGCAGTGATGAATTGACACAAAGAAGTAATTAACTGTGCAGTGATGAATTGACACAGAGAAGTGATTAACTGTGCAGTGATGAATTGACACAGAGAAGTGATTAACTGTGCAGTGATGAATTGACACAGAGAAGTAATTAACTGTGCAGTGATAATTGACACAGAGAAGTGATTAACTGTGCAGTGATGAATTGACACAGAGAAGTGATTAACTGTGCAGTGATGAATTGACACAGAGAAGTGATTAACTGTGCAGTGATGAATTGACACAGAGAAGTGATTAACTGTGCAGTGATGAATTGACACAGAGAACTGTGCAGTGATGAATTGACACAAAGAAGTAATTAACTGTGCAGTGATAATTGACACAGAGAACTGTGCAGTGATGAATTGACACAAAGAAGTAATTAACTGTGCAGTGATGAATTGACACAGAGAAGTAATTAACTGTGCAGTGATGAATTGACACAGAGAAGTGATTAACTGTGCAGTGATGAATTGACACAGAGAAGTGATTAACTGTGCAGTGATGAATTGACACAGAGAAGTGATTAACTGTGCAGTGATGAATTGACACAGAGAAGTGATTAACTGTGCAGTGATGAATTGACACAGAGAAGTGATTAACTGTGCAGTGATGAATTGACACAGAGAAGTAATTAACTGTGCAGTGATAATTGACACAGAGAAGTGATTAACTGTGCAGTGATGAATTGACACAGAGAAGTGATTAACTGTGCAGTGATGAATTGACACAGAGAAGTGATTAACTGTGCAGTGATGAATTGACACAGAGAAGTGATTAACTGTGCAGTGATGAATTGACACAGAGAACTGTGCAGTGATAATTGACACAGAGAAGTAATTAACTGTGTACTGTGAATTGACACAGAGAAGTAATTAACTGTGCAGTGATGAATTGACACAGAGAAGTGATTAACTGTGTACTGTGAATTGACACAGAGGAGTGATTAACTGTGCAGTGATGTGGAAGACTTGAATTTACCTAGCTCCCCAAATCTTTGCTAATTTAAAGTTCAGAGCAGTTAGAGTTAAAGCTTGTTAAGCTAGGCGAGAGGAGGATTGGTGTGGGTGGGTTTTTCTGTACAGCGCCATACTCTTCCTCGTCTTCGTTGACCGCACAGGCAGCAACTTTTGTTGTCTGTCATATGAGTGAAAATGCGTTGTGCTGCCGATAAGCGCCTGACAAGTCAGGCCTAGCGCACCCGACTTCGGCATGAGGAAGATTCGCTATCTTTAAAGTCTTCCTGGAAAAAAGGCAGAAGAATGGACCAAGAAGGCAGAAAAGAGACAAGAAAGAGGTGTCAGGAAGAAAATGAACAAGGCAGAAACAGCCAGAGGGATAGAAAAGAGGGAATTCCTAGCCCCAGGAAGTGTGCATGCTGTACAGACTCCCAGTATCCCCACGGGGAAAAAGCGCCATATTATTCTAGTGATTAAGGATCCGGTTTAGTCGTGACATCAAGGTAGACTTCATCAAACTTGGCAGCTGAAATAAAGGAAAAGAATAATAGTTTGATAAGCTAAAAGGCTTTAGGTAGCAAATAGAGGATTATGAATAAAGGAAAAGAATAACGGTCTGATAGGCTCAGAGACTTTTGATAACAAATACAGGATTATGCGACTGAACCGCTATTAGCATTGTTAATTTTCTTTCTGTGTCTGGATGGAAAAAGCCTTTCTTTTTCTAAAAAATCAACTTGTTATTGCCTTTGAAAGGGCAGGGTCAGTGCCTGACCCCTGACCCCCGCAGTGTCCTCAGCTCCCTCAGCAGCACCCTCCTTCCTCCTGCACACAGGGCCAGCCAGGCCTACACTTCTGGAAACAGGTGTCCACAGTTTGGGGAAAGAAATATTTCTAAAGTTTTGCATAGAAAAACGTCCCAGCTTTGATTTTTTACAAGCGAACTAAAAAATCATTTTCAAGATAAAACTCTTTATAAGCAGTTAAACTTTCTACAGAAAATCTTTTCTCTAAACGACCATCGTCCTTAATCTTTTAAAAGCAAATGTAACCTTAATTTTCTGACCTTTGGAATGTCACAAATAAATTCAATTCTCAGGAAGTGACAGCCTACAATAATTAATTTCTTTGAGCAGACAGACAAATGGGTGACATTAATTTTAAGCCCTGGTTTCGGCAATTCAGAAGGGGAGAAAATCATCCATTAGTTCCAGACTCAGACTCTGGCCTCTGTGTGGTTCAGGATTTCAATCATTGTCGTCACCAAGCAGAATGCTAAGCTCGCTTCACGTCTGGCATCCCATTAGTGAAGCACACAGCTTGACTTGACTTAACCTGACCTGACTTGACTTGACTTTTTTTGAGGAGCCATGAGTACTGCACAAGTACATATTGCAAGAACATGTGCTTTCATAGAAGGAGTTATAATACTAACAATACTACTGATGATAACGATGACAATGACGATGACAACAATGATGATGATGATGATCATGGTCATGATTACGACAACTATGATGACGACAACGATAATGATGGTGATGCGTCCCTTATTTCAGATCATTTCTTCTTTTGGACATGAAGTGACGTACTACAAGATGACTATGGTAAGACCGTGCTTTTGTCCATAAAAAAACAGACCAAAAAATACAAGAGAAATGTTTGGAAATTATGAATAACCAATCCCATACAGATTTTGTAACACATCAAAAACTAGGAGGGGAAGAACAGGTGTACAAGATGGGAGTGCCTGCATATGACTCCTGATTAAATAACATGTCCTGCATGCTATGTACAGTATAATTACTGTTATGACTCCTGATTAAATAAACATGTCCTGCATGCTATGTACAGTATAATTACTGTTATGACTCCTGACTAATAAACATGTCCTGCATGCTATGTACAGTATAATTACTGTTATGACTCCTGACTAATAAACATGTCCTGCATGCTATGTACAGTATAATTACTGTTATGACTAATGACTAAATAACCATGTCCTGCATGCTATGTACAGTATAATTACTGTTACCTAAGACCAATACAGGATAGCTCAGTGGTCGGAGCACTCGCTTTCCCCCAGCCAAGTTAAGCAGCGTTGAGCGTGGTTACCAAGTGGATGGGTGACCGTTTGCGTGACTTGGCTTCAGTACAGTTCCCCCAGTTCACCCAGTTGTAAATGGGTACCTGCCCTCTTTAGGGTCAGGGAAGGTAAAGCAGCGAGGGAGAGGAGATGGGCGCCGCCCTCAATATTGCTGACCTCTAGAGAAGTGAAGGTCTCTGACGCCTCACCCCCCTACGATCACATAGGTTATGGGACACCTTTACCTTTACCGTTAAGAGCAAGAACCCTAAAGAAACTCCGACTTGAAGCTTGAATCTGTTTGTATGCATGTTCTCCTTTTGAATTTGTGTACAGTTTTGCTTTGCTTTTTATACTTCTTTTCTAAGACAGCCCGTACGCACGCACACACAGACACAAATACGTAGAAACAACCTCACACACGCACAAACGCCTATACCCCCACTCCCCCCCCCCCCCAAAAAAAAAAAAGAAAAAAAAAAAACAAAAAAACATACAAAAGCGAAAACGAACCCACACCCAAAACAACAAACACATCCCAGCCAAGCAACTAAAACGCTCTAATCAGCTAAGTTGGGGTCGAGACTTTTCCCCTGGGATCTTCATTATTACGTGATATCATATCCTCAGACTCATCCTGTATACATGTTGTCCATGTTCAAATCCCTGGCCCCTGTCTTCCCCTGCCCCCAACCTCCTCCGCCAACACCCAGTTTCCTCCTGTGGAGAGCCATCACACACACACGCACACACGCACACACACACACACACACACACACACACACACACACACGCACACACACACACGCACACACACACACACACACACACGCACACACACACACACACACACACACACACACACCGCACACACACGCACACACACACCTCTCTCTGGCTCAAGTAGTGTGGGTTATAAAATTCTAGTGAAGTATAGGCCTAGCTAGTACCGGAGAGGCAGGGAGAGGCAGCGCAGCCCTCTCAAAATAGCACAGCCCTCTAGCCTAGCTTGCCCCCTGCCTCAGAGGAGGAGGCAGGCCACGCTGCTAGACAGTTTGCACTTCCAGACTTTAATTAGCGCAACGCCAGTTTGGGTACATGGGGAGGGAGGGAGGAGGAGGGGAGGGGAGCAGCAGTAGTGGTGGTGAGAGGGGTGGGTGTAAGGAGAGGGGAGGGAACAGACAAGCTGGTGAGTAAGACAAGGCGGAAAGAGGTAGCTAGGGCGCGCGTGTCCGCGTTGGTGTGTATGTGTGTGTGTGTGTGTGTGAGTGTTTGAGTATGTGTGTGTACACGGAACAGATAGATACATCGATCTATAGGTAGATGGATGGATAGACAATATAGATATATATATATATATATATATATATATATATATATATATAATATATATATATATATAGAGGAGAGAGGAGAGAGAGAGAGAGAGAGAGAGAGAGAGAGAGAGAGAGAGAGAGAGAGAGAGAGAGAGAGAGAGAGAGAGAGAAGAAAAAACAACTGCCCTTTGATTCTTAGCAGCACAACCCATGCCACTGAGTCCACTCGATAATGTGTCCTCATCAAAGACAGACCCAGGCCGCCATGATGTTTCCTCATCAAAGACAGACCACAGGCGGCCATAATGTTTCCTCATCAAAGACAGACCACAGGCGGCCATGCTGCTGGTCTTGCTGTGAGGCTACAGCCACACCTTCAGCATCGTCATGGAAGGTGGAACCTACACTGCTCTTAGGTGCAGCACTGCCCCTCCCTCCCTCCCTCCCTCCCTGTCTGTCTGTGGTGTCAAGGAATCTACCACACCTCTGCCATCAAGATACTGCCGGGAATCATTAATTATCCTGATGAAATGGTCTTCACTCCTTCACTTTAAATCAATAGCAGATTCTGTTCTTGTTAGTGATTTTGGTGAAGGAGGGGAAAGCTTGCTTGTTAGATGGACAGGTATGAAGAATGGTACAGAGAAAAAAAAAGAGACAGACAGACTGGAAGATAGGCATGCAATATTTAAACATATGCTATTTTTTCCCGAAGCATCAACCACAGAGCAAAATGTAACCAGAGTACCAACAAAACACATCTTTGTCAAACACGCTTAGACATATGTATGTATGTATGTATGTTTGTCCGTCGTGTCCGACGATGACCTCAAAAACAGCAGTGGAGGAAGCTGCTGTTTTGGAAACTGGGCAGAAATTTGATTATAGTGGAGATGCCTTGCCCATAGTACATCCCCACTCTCTCGGCCAAGTGGGCATAAGGACAGTCAGCGTTGGAGATGTTCTCCAAAGGCCAACCAGCCCCCAGGGCTGCAGCACATGACTGTGCGAGTCAAGCCTCCTAGACAGAGAGTCATAGTCGATCACTAAAGACTAAGCTGTAAAGTGGAATTCCATGAGTGGGAAAGCCACTGGTCATACAGCCTCTCACTTTGCTGTTGCCCCCAGCGTCAATGGTTTAATCAAGAACTGTGATAAAGCCCAGGTGCTGACGGCTATAATGGTAAATGTCAACACTTGTCCTTAAGCATGTCCAAAGCAGACAACGCTTCAAAAAGGCCACATGAGACAGCTTAAACAGACAACACTTAGACAGGCCACAAGAGACAGCTTAAACAGACAACACTTAGACAGGCCACAAGAGACAGCTTAAACAGGTCGAAAACAGACAACACTTAGACAGGCCGAGATAGATGACACTTTAAATACGCCCAAAAATGAAAACATTGGAGCCAAGCCAAAACTAGAACATTTTAAATAGGCTAGAATTTAGTGACACTTTACAGAGGCAAAAACGGAGGACATTTTAAAAAGACCAAAAATAGACCCATGTTACACAGACCCAAAGTAGACAGCATGTTACACAGGTCCAAAGCAGAGGGCATTTAACACAGGCCCAAAGTAGACGGCATTTTACACAGGCCCAAAGCAGAGGGCATTTTACACAGGCCCAAAGCAGAGGGCATTTTACACAGGCCCAAAGCAGAGGGCATTTTACACAGGCCCAAAGTAGACGGCATTTTACACAGGCCCAAAGCAGACGGCATTTTACACAGGCCCAAAGCAGAGGGCATTTTACACAGGCCCAAAGTAGACGGCATTTTACACAGGCCCAAAGCAGAGGGCATTTTACACAGGCCAAACACAAACAACACTTCAGAAAAGGCAAAGTCAGAGGGCAGTTTAGAAAAGGAAGGAATCAGAGGGCAGTTTAGAAAAGGCAGAATCCGAGGGCAGAGAGACCTGTGCCACCTTCTGCACTCACCTAAAGTGCTGCTGTATCCTTAATGAGGTGGGCTTTGTAGTTATTTTTTTAGCAAGGGTGATCACTCTACTCGTCCATTTTTGCTTCCGGTTCGAGCTCGCTTCAGTTCACACACAAACACACACACACACACACACACACACACACATTCATGTGTTGTACCAATGTAAGGGCTTATAACATTTCCTACGAGCCTTTCAAAATAAATCTCTGAACGAGGTTCTAACCAATCCAAACTGATTAGGCGAGCTTGCACTATTGCGGTCTCCAATAATTTCTTTTTTTGTAAAGAACCACCGTGAGACTGTGATAGTTTTACTTTCCGATTGATTTGCAATTGTACAGGTTCCACTTTTAGCATAGTGTTCAATTGTTTTGCGTTTTTGTTCTATTTGCGTTTCTTTGCCAAGTTTTTGCAACATATTGTTTGTATTGTTTGGAATCAGAATTTAGACATACACAAAATTTTGAATTACCAACACTTATCTCTTTGCTTCAAGCCCTCATTTCATCACTCCTACTCCACCTCTCGTCTAATATCACTTTAAGTAAACAGACGTAAAATCGAAACACACACACACACACACACACACACACTGCTAGTGAAGATAGAGGGAGGTACTCGAGTACTGGTGACAGTGTCTCGTTTCCTTTCCTTCTAAAAGTACTTCATTCGTGAACAATTCTCAATTCCAACATGTAACTAACAGCAAGCAGACCTGTATGGAAAGGGAGGAAGAAGTGTGAAGAGTCTGAGATGTACTGTCTTGTCTTGTCTCGTCTCGTCTCGTCTTGTAACAGCATGGCACTTTCCGTCACAGCAGACGACTCTGCTACAGTGCATGTTTCAGGCAGTGTGTTGAAGGCAGCTGAACCTGGCGGAGCCAATTCCTACCCAAGAAGCAGGGTGCATGCTGGGTATCTCTGTGTCATCACCTTTCCGGCCATAGCTGGACTGTTCTTCAACACAGGGTGCACGGGGTTTTACCTGTTATTTATTTTTCCATTTCGAGGACACTGGAATAAGCACCCACTTGATTCTTTCTTAGATCTAGTCCCCGTATGCATGAAGTTTGTAATTCTTTCATGCGTTCCCACTAGCTTACAATGGCCTGCTCTACCGAAAAGTGAAACAGGTTTTAACGTGACCGCCAGATTGTATTGAGTGTACATTTGCGCTGGGGGCGTTGCTTCACAGTCTCATCCGAAGGACTGTCGGGAGAGGAGTGGGCACTGCTGCTGCCTCTGGGTGGATGGCACCCCTGACCGGGCATCTCTGGGTGGATGGCACCCCTGACCGGGCGTCTGGAGGTGCTGCAGCCAGGACTGGAACCCGGGCCGTCCAGTGCAGAGCGGCTCTGGTCATCCTAGCTGCTATCCCGCCCCCTTCCTTACTATCCCGCCCCCTTCCTTACTATCCCACCCTCACTATCCCGCCCCCTTCCTTACTATCCCGCCCCCCTTCCTTACTATCCCTCCCTTACTATCCCGCCCCCTTCCTTGCTATCCCGCCCCCCTTCCTTACTATCCCTCCCTTACTATCCCGCCCCCTTCCTTGCTATCCCGCCCCCCTCCCTTACTATCCCGCCCCCCTTCCTTACTATCCCTGCACTGCCAGTGGCTGTGTGGCCTGTAGTCTCTCTCCACATCTTGGGGGGGCAATAGAGTCAGTGCCAATTC
>CM054144.1:764484-769484 GCA_028751875.1 Rapana venosa
CCAGACTATGAATGTCCACCCTCCCTCCTGCCCTAGCTCGTGTGTTGCCAGGGGCTGCAGCACTAGTTTTTGCTGTGAAGTTTGAAAGGTTTTTTTTTCTTCTGCTTGTAATTTCAAAAGGAGGTTTTTGACAAGCAATTATGATGCAGAAAGAGTGACTGTTGGATGTTGATCTCTGGAGTGTGGCTGGTAGTTTATTTTTTGGCTGCTTTATTTGTCTGTCTATTTGTCCTCTTCTGCCTGCACGTTTCTGCCTCTGACTCAGTCCTTGGCAGCGTCTGTCTGTCTGTCTGTCTGTCTGCCTCTTTCTCTTCCCTTCTCTTCTCTTCTCTTCTCTTCTCTCTCTCTCTCTCTCTCTCTCTCTCTCTCTCTCTCTCTCTCTCTCTCTCTCTCTCCCTCACTTGAATGAATGAATGAATGAATGAAGTGTTGCTTTGCCTGCTTATTAATTTTTGTCTTTATAAATCTCATCTGTCAGTCGATTTATCAATCCATTTATTTGTCTGTATCTCTCACACACCATCGACCTACAAGAATGCATACCTGTCTGTACAAGTGTCTGTAAATGTCTGTCTCTACATGCTTGCTTGCTGCCTAATGACTGGTACAGGTGTCTGTAAATGCCTGTCTCTACATGCTTGCTTGCTGCCTAAGTACTGGTTACAGTTTTCCCAAGCACTTGTCTTGGCCTGTGTTCAAGGATGCTAACATTCCTCTCTGACTACACGCCAGCTCCGCTGAAGCAGACAGTCAGCTGGCTGACCGGTCCTGGAGACAGCTGGTGCAGCAGCTGTCAGGCAGCAGGGACCCGGCACACAGCACAGCTAGCCAGCTGCCCCGGCACACAGCACAGCTAGCCAGCTGCCCCGGCATGAAGGCACACAGCACAGCTAGCCAGCTGCCCCGGCACACAGCACAGCTAGCCAGCTGCCCCGGCATGAAGGCACACAGCACAGCTAGCCTACTGCCTGGTATGAAGGCACACAGACAGGTAGCTGCTGCCCAGGCATGAAGGCACACAGCACAGCTAGAGCTGCCCCGGACATGAAGGTACAGCACAGTAGCAGCTGCCCCGATGAGGACAGCCAGTTAGCCAGCTGCCGGACATGAAGGCAACACAGCCAGCTAGCCAGCTTGCCGGCACACAGCACAGTGGCCAGCTGCCCGGCAAAGACAGTAGCAGCTGGCCGACATGAAGGCACACAGCACAGTTAGCCAGCTGCCGGTCATGAAGGTAGCAAGCACAGCTAGGCCAGTGCCGGTCATGAAGGCACACATGACAGTAGCAGCTGCCGGGGATGAAGGCACACACAGCACAGTAGCCAGTGCCCGACTGAAGTGTGTCTCAGTGGGCGGGGCATTGCTGGCTGATGTTGTGGATAGCAAGGCCTGCTGGGTTGGGTCAGGAGTGGTGATGTGTGTGTGTGTGGTGTGTGTGTGTGTATGTGTGTGTATGTGTGGTGTGTGTGTGTGTGAGTGTGTGTGTGTGATGTGTGTGTGTGAGTGGTGTGTGTGTGTGTGTGTGAGTGAGTGTGTGTGTGTGAGTGAGTGCGTGTGGTGTGTGTGTGTGTGTGTGTGTGTGGTGTGTGATGAGTGGTGCGTGTGTGTGTGTCGGTGTGTGTGTGTATGTGTGTGTGTTTGCCTAGTTGTGTTTCCTTTCTCTGGGAGGCTGTGTGGTACGTGTGATTTTGTTTTCGATGTAGGTAGTTGTGGATTTTGGTGTGGGGTTGTTCTGTTGTTGTTAGTAGCTGTAGGAATAGTAGAATTTGTTGCTGTTGTGTGTTGCTGTTGTTGTTGCTGTTGTTGTTGCTGTTGTTGGAGTTGTTTGCTTTTGTTTTATTGCTATTGTTTTTGTTGTGTTGTTGTTGTCTTCTTCTCTTCTTCTTCTTCTTCTCTCTCTCTCTCCAGTTCCCTTTCTCCTAACTTCCTACCTACTGTTATGTCTGCCCCCCATCTCCTGAAGCCTGTTCCCTGTACTACTGCAGTACAGCAGCTCTGGTGTCAGCAGCTCTGGAATGGACCCACATCTGTCTGATGACTTGGCGCTCTTGTTCTGTGGTGAAAGGCTCAGCCTATTTCATGTGTCGTGTTTTGCGGTAGAAACTTATTTCCACAGCTTTTGAGCTCCTCTTTTTGGGACCGTAAGTGTGTCCATGTGTGAATACACACCGAAAGATGGAACATACAAGTAAGTGCACACGGCATCAATGCTGTTCACAGACATGTTAACGACAGTATATGTATGTACGTCAACACGAATGGCGCAACAAGCAATCAGCGGAAGTACGTGTATGCTTTAGGGTATGGCAGGCAGGACCGGAAGCAAACAAAGGTCAGCAGAGTGCTGGCCCTTACAAAAATGTCCTTTTGGGAAAAAAAGTGCCAGGTGTGGGAACTCAAAGAGTACATGGCGCCTGCAGTCTGAGGGATGCTCTCTCTCTCTCTCTCTCTCTCTCTCTCTCTCTCTCTCTATCTATGTTGTGGTGGAAGGGGGGATGGGTGGGTCAGGCTGCCAGTTTCACTCCCTTTCCTTCTTCTTCCACCTTGCAAAGGGCAGTGTGCGCTATTTTTCGGAAATGATTTTCGCGTTATGCCTTCTTCTTTCTGTCCAGTGCTATCGGCCTGTAGCTGATCTGATGAGCGCTGAGATCAAGAACCACGGGGTGGTAGATGTTGATCTCTGGGTGAAGCTGTGGTGTGTGTGTGTGTGTGTTGAGTGTGTGTGTGTGTGAGTGTGGTGTGTGTGTGTGGTGTGGTGTGTGAGTGTGTGTGTGTGTGTGTGTGTATTTTGCTGTTTTTCTTTCCGTCTGTTTCTTTGAACATCACTGTCTATCTAACTGCGTGTTTCTTTCTCTCTGTCCGCCTGTCGTCTTTCCGACTCTCTGTCTGTCTGTCTCTCTTATTCTCTGTGTGTGTCTCTCTCTGCTTCTCTGTCTGTCTCTATACCTCTGTATTGCCTCTCTCTGTCTTTCTCTCTGTTTTCTCTCTCTCGCTCTCTTTTCTCGCTCTCTCTTTCGCTCTCTCTCTCGCTCTCTCTCTCGCTCTCTCTCTCTCTCTGCTCTCTCTCTCTCTCTCTCTCTCTCTCTCTCCTCTCGCGCTCTCTCTCTCTCTCTCTCTCTCTTTTCTCTTCTGTGTTTCTGTCTGCTTGTCTGCTTCTCCATCTGGCTTAGTTTGTCTACCACATTATCAGTCAGCCATTAATTAATTAATTCATTCATTCATTAATTCATTCATTCAGAAAGTCAGTCAGTCAGTCTGCCAGTTAGTCACTCAGTCAGTCTGATATGTCCTCTATAAACCGTCATCAAATCAACCATCACTTTTATGCAGATGACTCTCAGATTCAAAGTAGTGTTACACCTGAAAATCTGCCTTCTCTCTTGACAAAGATGGCCTACTGCTTTCAAGATATCCAAAACTGGATGATACAAAACAAGTTACAGTTAAACGCAGATAAAACCGAAGCCATGCTTGTAGGGACCAAACACAAACTCTCTTCCATTACAACAACTTCAATAGAACTCGGCAATACATCAGTCCCTTTATCCACTTCCGTGAAGTATCTAGGTGTCGTTATCGACAACACACTCTCTATGAAAAAATTCATCACCCAGACCTGTCAGTCGTGCTACTATCAATTACGGCGTATAAGTGCAATTCGAAAGTACCTGTCCACTGATGCAACAGCCAAACTTGTCACTTCTCTCATTCTCTCACGTCTGGACTATTGCAATTCTCTTTTAGCTGGTCTGCCAGCAACATCTATCCACTCCCTTCAACGTATACAAAACTCCGCAGCTCGACTAGTTCTCAGAAAGAAAAAATCTGAGCACATTACCCCTCTCTTGCGATCTCTCCACTGGCTGCCCGTGCCACAGAGAGTAGATTATAAGATCAGTACCCTCTGTTACAAATGTCTCCACAAAACTGCACCCTCCTACCTATGTGAATGTCTTAACCTGTACACTCCTTCACGTTCCCTCCGCTCTACTGCAGATACCTTGTGCCTACGAATACCTAGATTCAACCAATCCACTGTTGGCCGCCGCTCATTCTCTATTTCTGGTCCATCCATCTGGAACAACCTTCCTCTCTCTCTTCGCCAGAAACCTAGTTATGACACTTTTAAATCCAGCCTCAAGACATATTTATTTCAAACATAAGACTTCCCCTCCTCCTGTTTCATATCTAACCCATGTTCTATCACCCTGCTAAAGTATACGGCCTGTGCGAGTGTATGTGTGCTTTTGAAAAACATTTGACTATCGAAACTTTATTTCATAGATTTTGTCTGCATGCACCATGTTTGTAAATATCTGTTTGTTTAAACTTTTGATTATTTATCATTGATTGCATGACTGTGTAAGATTAGGTTGAATGCATGCGCTTTGATTTGCCTTTGCAAGATATAGCGCTATATAAGTTCCATTTATTATTATTATTATTATTATTATTATTATTATGATTATGAACATGTGTGCATTGTTTCATAAGTGTCTTTAAATCTGTATGTGTCCATACTGGCATGTCATCAGCGTGTCTAACCATTCCTCTAGAAACACAGCACATTCCACTGGAACACAGCACATTCCACTGGAACACAGCACATTCCACTGGAGCAGACAGCAAGACAGCCAGCTGGCCGGCCAGTTGTGGGGAACAGACGCCGAAGAATCAGGGCAGGCAGGCAGGCAGGCAGGCAGGCAGGCAGCCGCCATCAAAACAAGACGGCTTCTGAGCACAACACGTGGGTCGACAGATGTTGGGATTTGGGCCGACTACAAGCCCCCCCCCCCCCCCCCCCCCCCCCCCCCCCTCTTTCCTTCCATCCCGTACAGATGGGTTTCTTTGTCGATCACTGACCGCACCACGACCGTTCAGTGTCCCTCTCTGTGAGACAGCCTGTTGTGTTTCTCTGTGAGACAGCCTGTTGTGTTTCTCTGTGAGACAGCCTGTTGTGTTTCTCTGTGAGACAGCCTGTTGTGTTTCTCTGTGAGACA
>CM054144.1:784484-796984 GCA_028751875.1 Rapana venosa
CGTGCTCTCCCCGGGGAGAGCAGCCCGAATTTCACGCAGAGAAATCTCGTGACTTAAAGTGGTATAAATAAATAAATATGGCCTAAGGCCGAGATACATTAAATTTCTGAGTTCTGAGTTCTCTCTCTCTCTCTCTCTCTCCCTCTCTCCCTCTCTCTCTCTCTCTCTCTCTCTCTCTCTCTCTCTCTCTCTCTCTCTCTCCTGCAGCCAGCTCTCAGCCCTCATCTGACCAACAGATGCCCCGGCCTCTCTGACTGGACATGTTTGGAAAGGTCTTCTCCCTCTAGGCGGTGATGTCAACTGCTTTGTGGCTGAAAGGCTCTGTTTTTTAAGAGAGTATTTCCAGACAGACTGACAAGCAGACAAACAGGCAGACAAACAGGCAGGCAAGCAGACTGACAAATAGACAAACAGACAGACAAACAGGCAGACAAACAGACAGACAAATACTCATCCTCACTTAAGCCATATCTCTGGATCAGTCAAAAGCTCCATCAGTAATTTATTATTTTTAAAAAGGGGAGGGGGGGGGGGGGGAATTGGCAAGGTCTGTATCACAATGCTGTTATATAATTATTCAAAATGTTATGCCAAAATTATCTTCCTTTATGGCAAGCTCTCAGAATAACAAGCTATGTTTTTTCCATTTAAGGAGAAAAAGCCTCGGAAGTTGGAGTATGAATGCCTTGATGTCATGGTGTTTGAAAACAGACATCTGCAACATTGTTTCATCCAGTGCATGCTTACAGCCACACGGCGATTCCTAGGTGCGAAAAAAGAGTGATTAGTCTGGCTACCTTACCCCTGGGATGTTCGGCTGGGCAATTCCAAACAAACTAAAACTAAAACAATCAAACCAATTCTCGCCTACACAAACATCCCACTCTGCCCCATCCTTCCTGGTAAAGCCAAACCCAACCCAAAGCATAATAATAATAATAATAATAATAATAATAAATGGAACTTATATAGCGCATACCCACACATACACGTAGAAAAACTGCATTATCAATAACACGGTTAAAAACATGGCTAATTAGTTTTTTAAAAAAATATTTAACTGTCACAACATTGACTTTTATTACATTTCTTGTCCTTTTGAAAAACAGACTTCTGTAGGTAAACTGACCGCTAGGTAGGGAAGGCAATACCCGAGAAACAAGTCTTGACAGTGGTTCCATCCACAAATACAAAAGAAACATAATCACAGAAGAAACCGAAACTAGAGGGAGACGGAGAAGAAAAAGAAGAGGAAGAAGAAGAAAAAGAAGAAGAAGAAGAAGAAGAAGAAGAAGAACTCCATCACCAAAGGGAACACTAACAAAACAACAACAGCAGCAACAACAACAACAACAACACACACACACACACACACAGGTAACAAGATTAAAAAAAAAACACCTACACAGACCAGAGAATAAAGAAAGAGGGGCTGTCTGCAATACTCCAGAGACTAACATCTAAGGCTATGTGTTGCCGGTCATAATTACTGCTCGTCAATCATGAGCATGCTTCCCAAATAGGAGAGACCCATAATTACATAAAAAAGAAAGTCTGGACAAAAACGAGTGCAGCAGCCCTTAGTGGCAGGAAAGGAAACACGGAAACGGGAAGAGAGAGAAGGGGGGGGGGGGGGGGGGGGAGGGAGGTGACAACTTGGTCTTCTTCTAACTCTGCCACCTCCCTGCCCCCAGCTTTTTCGAATTTTTTACTCATTTAAAGGGGGGCAATTTTTGGCAGGGGCGAGCACTCTGCAACCCTTCATTTTTTAGTTCCGAAATCGTCATGTCAGAGCATGTCCTTTCACTCAGATCTGTTGAATATTTCATGATTTGCAGAGTGGTTCACACTAATGTGTGAATATTCCTTTAATATTGTGAACATCCAGGTGTTTGTCACTTGTACACAAACAAGATGGAGTCCCAAGGCCTACCTATTCTTCTTGAAATAAATATAACTAAGATAGAGGAGAAGAAGGACAGACATGGCAGCTGTCTTGGTTTTTTCCTCATACACTTTCCTTCTCATTTCACAGCTGACTGCTAGCTCAGTGAAGAGTGGTCGTCTGCTTCACTTGTTAGCAAGCAATCTCCTTTAGTGATATTTACTGCTCTGTCTCTCCGTCTGTTCGTCTGTCTCTCTTTCTTTGTGTCTCTGTCCGTTTGTTTGTTCCGCTTTCTCAAGCGAATAACCCCGTGCTTGCTTGCGTGCGTGCGTGCGTGAGTGCATGCGCGCGCGCGCGTGTGTGTGTGTGTGTGTGTGTGTGTGTGCGTGCGTGTGTGTGTGTGTGTGTGCGTGCGTGTGTGTGTGTGTGCGTGTGTGATCAGAATCCTGCCCCCTCACCATTCCCCACCACCAGCATCAATGCTCTTCTAAGTCTCTAGGTGCAGTGATTAGGATGACCAGTGTGGGGATTTGTACCTGCCATGAAGAGCTGACCAGTGTGGGGATTTGTACCTGCTGTAAAGAGCTGACCAGTGTGGGGATTTGTACCTGCCGTGAAGAGCTGACCAGTGTGGGGATTTGTACCTGCCGTGCAGAGCTGACCAGTGTGGGGATTTGTACCTGCTGACGAGAGTAGGGATTTTTTTTTACACACTTTGCAGATAACTAATTTGTCTGCTTGATTCACTGACTGTGTCGTTCATTCATTCCTTGCTTCGCTTTGTTCGTGCATTGACAGGATGCTGCAGGCAGTGGACGTGAGCCACCCATACCCCGCAGTACAGACAGGGTGTATGTACATACAGTACAGTACAGTATAGAACAGTACAGAACAGTACAGAACAGTACAGTACAGAGCAGTACAAAACAGCACAGTACAGACCAGACCAGTACAGAACAGAGCAGAACAGTACAGACCAGTACAGTGCTGTATAGTACAGAACAGTTCAGTACAGAACAGTACAGAACAGAGCAGTGCAGTACATAACAGAACAATACAGTGCAGTGCAGTATAGTACATTGCAGTACAGTACAATACAGAACAATACAGTACAGAACAGAGCAGTACAGTACAATACAGAGCAGTGCAGTACAGAGCAGTACAGTACAGAACAGAGCAGTACAGAACAGTGAAGAACAGTACAGAACAGAGCAGTACAGTACAGAACAGTACAGAACAGTAAGTGCAGAACAGTACAGTACAGTGCAGAACAGAGCAGTACAGTGCAGAACAGAGCAGTACAGTACAGAACAGTACAGAACAGAACAGTACAGAACAGTAAGTGCAGAACAGAACAGTACAGTGCAGAACAGTACAGAACAGTATAGAACGGTAAGTGCAGAACAGTACAGTACAGAACAGTATTGTACAGAACAGCACAGTACATAACAGTACAGTGCATAACAGTACAGTACAGTACAGCAGCCTGACCACGGCCATGTTCCCTGCCCTGTAGGATGCTCAGCCAAGAGACAGCAGAACAGGACCCTCACTACCCCACCCCCCCCCCCCCCCTCCTTCCTCTGCCTCTCCTCCTGCTTCCAACCCTGATCTGAAGATCGGAACGAAGGGGAGGGGGTGGTACTTGGACCCCCAGTGAAGTGGAACTATTTTCATCTCTGGCAGCGGTTGGAATGCAGACAGCGCTCTTTCCCCTACAGGCACAGCATCCATCACTGAGGGGTGATAGCGAGCGTCTACTCGGCGGTAAGACGTTCAAACAAATCCACAAACACACTGACAGAAGGATGAGGAAGGAAGACAGAACGTAACAGCAACAGCAAAAATAGCGAAAAAAAAGAAAAGAAGAAGAAGAAAAGAATGAAAAGGAAGAAGAAGAAGAAGAAGAGTGATGAGATGAGATGATATGAATGATAGATGATGGACAATTGCGAAGAAGAAAGAAGAAGAAGAAGAAGAAAGAAGAAAAGAAGAAGAAGAAGAAGAAATGATGATGATGATGATGATGATGATGTGATGATGATATGATGGACAATAGAAGAAGAAGAAGAAAGAAGAAGAAGAAGAAGAAGAAGAAGAAGAAGAAGAAGAAGGAGGAGGAGGAGGAGGAGGAGGAGGAGGAGGAGGAGGAGGAGGTTGGGAACCATCCTTCTCATTCAGATACCGGCACACCCAAGAGACGAACACCAGCTGCCCATACATTAATTCTTGACCACGACTGATTGTCAACAACTTGCTTTTGAAATGCAGAACAGCGAACATAGAAAGAAAACAATCTCCAGTATAAGTGCAACGGCCTTCCGCAACCGAAAAAAGAAGGAGGAAAACCTTGAGAAGAACGGGAGGAGGGGTTGGTGAGGGGGGAGGGGGCCGGAGTGACAGGCTAGTGTCCCCGTTTTCTCTAAGTCCATCCTTCTCATCTTTAAAGGAAACTCAGACCCGACTGTAGACCCCATCACGTCTCGGCCTTTTGGCTAAGATCAAAGAGAAGTGTGCTGTAGACCCCCTTTCCTCTCTGAATTATGACACCCCACACTTTTTCTAAAGGACATTTTTGACAAGGGGGAGCACTGTGATGACCCCATTTTTCCCTTCTTGGTGCAGGCCTCCATGTCAATATATGTATACACACTCACCACATCCACCAACACACACACACATACACACACACCCACACAAACTCACACCACACTCACATACACTCACCCACCATACACCCACACAATACCACACACTCACTCACACACACACACCACTCACATACACACACAATACACTCACACACACACACAACACACCCTCACATACACACACACCCACACATGCACACACACTACACTCACACGCATACACCACACTCCACATACGCACACTTCACATACACACAACACTCACATACACCCACTCACATACACCCACTCACATACACACACACCTACACACACACACATACCACCACACCCACTCCACATACACCACACTCACATACACACACATCTCACAACTCACCACACACACACTACACAACACACCACACACACACACACACACACACACACACAACACAACACACACTCACATACACAACCCACTCACACTCCTCATCAATGTATGATGTCAATATGTACACAGACAGCCCAGCAGTCTCATGATTCATGTCAACATGTATCCACGCACTCCCCCACAGCGTCATGATTGATGGTGATGTTCCTACAGATCATTTCTTGCTCCTTCAATGAAGCAAGAGTGCAACAGCCAACACGACACTTGCTACCCACAAACGTGCGAAGGACATAGACCACCCCCTTTCTGGAGCACGCAGCAATGCCCACCTTACATGCGTTAAAATACACTTTAAACCCTCGGCTACACTCACTCAAAAATGGGAAAAATTTGGGAGAAAAAACAGGAGATACACTGCACTGCAGGAGACCAGCACTGCAGCAGGAGAACACTACACTGCAGGAGCAGTGAGAAACACTACCACTTTCAGGGGAGAACCCACTTACACTGCAGGAGAACACTGCACTGCAGGAGAACACTACACTGCAGGAAACACTACACTGCAGAAGAAAAGACAAAAACTACACTGCAGGAGAAACCCCTGGGCCACTGCAGGGAGAACAATACACTGCAGGAGACAACACTCAAACATCACTGCAGGAGATGGATGGCCAACACCACACAACGGACAGGCACTTACACAGTAAAGCTTCATTACGCAACAAGCTTTCACCAACAGACTCATCACGCAACAGAAGCTTTATTTCGCAACAGAAGCTTCATTACGCAACCAGAGCTTATCCCCCGCAACAGAAGCTTCTTTCGCAACAGGAGGAATCTGGGTTAACACTCTTCACTGTGGAGAATTAAAGACTCCCAGAAAGGGGGGACCGGAAAGGCAACGACGACGATGACGAAAGAAAAGAAGAAGATTGATGATGATTTTATGATGATTGATGTGATGATGATGTGATGATGATGTTTAGATAAAGAGAATTCAAAGAGGAAGAATAACGGGAAAGTAAGCGAGGAAGAATTGCTTAAGAACTGCGAGAATTTGAGAAGATAATGGGAAGAAGAATTGCGAAGAAAAAGAATTGTGAAAAAGAATTGCGAAGAAGAATTGCGAAGAAGGAGGAGGAGGAAGAGAGGAGGAGAGGAGGAGGAGGAGGAGGGAAAGAGGAGGAAGGAGAAGAAGAAGAAGAAGAAGAAGAAGAAGAAGAAGAAGAAGAAGAAGAAGGAGAAGAAGAAGAAGAAGAAGAAGTGGCACTTAGTCACGATGGAGAAAAGAATCAGCACATAATGTTAGATTTCAAGTATTTTTTTTCAAGTATTTTTGAAACATAATTATCTAGGATAGAAGGAAGTGAGAAACGTCAGATGACAGCTCTAGTCAGTTAAGGGCCATGAGGCCCATTTCTGTTTCCCCAATGAGCACAGCCTTAGTTAAGAGAGAGAGAGAGAGGAGAGAGAGAGAGAGAGGAGAGAGAGAGAGAGAGAGAGAGAGAGAGAGAGAGAGAGACAGAGAGAGAGAGAGACAGACAGAGAGAGAGAGAGAGAGAGAAGAGTAGAGAGGGAGAGAGAGAGAGAGAGAGAGAGAGAGAGAGAGAGAGGAGAGAGATTTTCCACACTTTGTCAGCAGGTAAGCCTTGTGTAATGATAAATAACTGTCTGTCTTTATATGCTCTTTGTGTGCAAGTGTGTGTGTGTGTGTGTGTGTGTGTGTGTTTGTGTGTGTATGTGCGTGCGTGCGTGTGTATGTGCGTGTGTGTGTGTGTGTGTTTGTGTGTGTATGTGCGTGTATGTGCGTGCGTGCGTGTGTATGTGCGTGTGTGTGTGTGTTTGTGTGTGTGTCCTCAAAGAATAAAATGGAAACGACAAACATCATAATTATCTAACTAAATATACCCACCCTCAAAATAAAACCCCGGCCGTTTGTGTGGACAGGATGAAAGGGCAGAGCTACCCAGCTGTGACATGGAGAGTTCCGCGTTTCATAGGCAGTGACATTAGTTGCCTTACTGAGCAACAAGAGTTAAGCCCAAAGCCACAATACAGACAGAGTTTTCCTGCAGGGTAGTTATCAACTGGATAATACTGATCAACAAGTGTTAACCATATACTCACAATACAAACAGGCTTTATTTCTGCAGGGTAATTATCAACTGGATAATGCTGAGCAACAAGTGTTAACCATATACTCACAATACAAACAGGCTTTATTTCTGCAGGATAATTATCAACTGGATAATCACGTGTGTGTTGTTTCTTACAGGGGCGACATTTGTCAGAGAGAGAGAGAGAGAGAGAGAGAGAGAGAGGAGAGGATTGAAGAGAGAGAGAGAGGATCTTGAATCTGATGTTTATGCAGCATGAATAATGGCTGTCTTTCCTTTGCTAAAGGCATATCCCACCCCCCTCCCTTGAGATTGTCGGGGGTCTGTCCGTATAAATAGCATCCCCACCGTCTGGAAATTCTGTGCTAGGATTTCCTTCTATTGTGTCTCTCTCTTTGTTTCTGCCTTGTGCCTTTTCTTCCCGTCACAACCTCTTGTCTAGTTGTTGTGCCTCTTTGATCCAGTCTCCCTCCTTTTCTTACAGAAACGCTTACAAGATAACACTTCCCTCCCATAGCCAAGTCCCATGCGCTGGCCCGATGTGTCAGGCGCGGCACTTGATTCAGGCATTGTGGGCCATGTGAGGGACAACAGTTTCTGTTTGTGTGTTCAATGAAGAAACAATGGCCTCCCCTAGTGTTCCCTGAAGTGAAAAGTTGTTTTGTTGTGATGCAATTGTCCACCGTTACTCCTTTTTCTATGTTCATTTTATAGTTCAAATATGGTGTTGTGGTGCAACACACACACACACACACACCTCTTAGACGGCAGCACCACACACTTATTTCACCCATGAGTTCCAGAGAAACAACTACACATTAATCCAGTTCCCTCTTTCTTAGTTCATTCTGCACAATGTCAGCAATTTCCACGTAACCCCTCCTCCCCCCAAAACAAACAAACAAACAAAAAAAACCCACCCAAAACCAACAACAACAACAAAAACTCCCCAAACTCAAGGCATGGCTCACCCTGCCAAAACCATGGGGATCTAAACATCGATCCATCATTTTGAAATGCTGGAGAACGCTGTCTGTGTTTGCGTGCAAAACTCTCACGCTGCTGGGTCAGTTATGACATATCTCTCAAAAACACGTCATCACGAGGTGACATCATCCTACCTACTTGCCATGTGGAGTGCTTGAACCTCCTCCATTTCTTCCCGCTCTGCCTGGGTGGGCCTGCCCCCTGCCTGCATCTGCTGACAGACTTCTGAATACAAGTTTGCACCTGTGTCTGCATAGGTATGTAGCCCCCTCCCTCTCCAGTTTGTGTTCAATGATTGCTGAAAGACTTCTGGATAGAAGTTTGCACCTGTGTCTGCATAGGTATGTAACCCCCTCCCTCTCCAGTTTGTGTCCAATGATTGCTGACAGACTTCTGAAAGAAGTTTGCACCTGTGTCTGCACATGTATGTAACCCCCTCCCTCTCCAGTGTGTGTCCAATGATTGCTCCAAAAGGTAGCCTCCCCCCCCCCCCTCTTCCCATGGCAGGTCGACAGACGCTGACATACAAGACTGACAGAACACGTAGTAAGGAGACACATAACCAATCAGGATTTCAAACAAAATGGAAATTGAAGTCAACATTGAAATCGACTTTGCTTCATTAAGGTCAAAATAAGAGTATAATACTAGCAGTTTAAAAACCAATCTAGACACTAGGCAGACCATCATCAGAACAAGGTCACGGAAATCATGCACAGAGAGAGAACTGGAACTGGAATGTTTTAATGAGGGTAACTGCATAAGCCAGAGGCTTCTTTACACCAGGCCACCAAGGAAACAAACCCAACGAAACACCCTGAAAAAACCTAACACAAAAGCAAACAAACATGAAGAAATGCATAATTTATACACAATGGAGCTGACAATAAGCTTAATCACTTAGTTATACATGCAATTAACTACTTACATTATCATTCAATTATACCATAAACCAGCCAATCAATGCAAATAGACTAATTACATATCTGTACACATCAAAATGTCCCTCACATATAAAGGTACATTCACACTACCACCATCACACTCGCACAGCCATACATTTCAACAACCAAACGAAGCAATCAGCTTAACTTTTTTTAAAAATGTCTGAGACGAAAATGGAAACAACTTATTTTACATCAGTTATGTTAATGAAAGTAAATGGTATCACAACTCTCTTTCCACAGTCATCAGTTTACGAACGTAGCACACACACACACACACACACACACACGCACACACACACACACACACACACACACACACACACACACACACACACACACACACACATACACACATGCATGTATGTAGGCAAAAGAGAGAGAGAGAGAGAGAGAGAGAGAGAGAGAGAGAGAGAGAGAGAGAGGAGAGAGAGAGAGAGAGAGAGAGAGAGAGAGAGAGACAGACAGACAGACAGACAGACAGACAGACAGACAGACAGACAGACAGACAGACTCGGACAGCGACAATTTGACACAGACAGGAATAGTCACACAGACGAGGAAGGACAAACAGAAGAAAAACGAAGCAAGCAGGACTAGACTTCCACATATCAAGCAAACTTCACCATCTTGGCACACTAAAGCCCACATTTCCTGTCCTTAAGAAAGACAAACAACAGAAGCACTAAGTTAAAAGAAAATCGGGCCCATCCCTCTGCCCTTCCCCTTCAAGAAAAGCAACAATTACACCAACAAAGCAACCTCACCCTTTAAAAAAAACAACCTCCCTCCTCAGAAACTCAAACAAACCACTCCGTAAACAAACCAAACCAAAGAAACAAGCTCCCGAAAATAAATAAAATCAAGCAAACACACACAAAAACACCCGTGGCATCTCAAAAGTGTAAAAAACAACAACAACCCAAACCCCACAAACAAAGTAACAACAAACAAACAAACAAACCCAGCAAAAACCGAACAGAAAGCACCTGTCATGTACAGAGCGTACCTCCAACATTCTGCAGTCAGGAAGCAGGCAGCACACTACAAGACACCTGACTGGCACTGTGGCTTTCACTTCCAGCCCTGATTGATTGCCAGAGAGGGCTCTCTCTACTTCTAAAGCGAGGCATCAGGGCAGAGAGCTAGAGGGGTCTACTCCTCCTGATGTGAGGCATCAGCACAGAGAGGGGTCTACTCCTCCTGATGTGAGGCATCAGCACAGAGAGGGGTCTACTCCTCCTTATGTGAGGCTTCAGCACAGAGAGGGGTCTACTCCTTATGTGAGGCTTCAGCACAGAGAGGGGTCTACTCCTCCTTATGTGAGGCTTCAGCACAGAGAGGGGTCTACTCCTCCTTATGTGAGGCTTCAGCACAGAGAGGGGTCTACTCCTCCTTATGTGAGGCTTCAGCACAGAGAGGGGTCTACTCCTTATGTGAGGCTTCAGCACAGAGAGGGGTCTACTCCTCCTTATGTGAGGCTTCAGACAGAGAGGGGTCTACTCCTCCTTATGTGAGGCTTCAGACAGAGAGAGGGGTCTACTCCTCCTTATGTGAGGCTTCAGACAGAGAGGGGTCTACTCCTCCTTATGTGAGGCTTCAGACAGAGAGGGGTCTGCTCCTAACTTGATGCTTCAGCTCAGAGAGGGGTCTACTCCTCCTTATGTGAGGCTTCAGCACAGAGAGGGGTCTACTCCTCCTTATGTGAGGCTTCAGACAGAGAGGGGTCTGCTCCTAACTTGATGCTTCAGCTCAGAGAAGGGTCTACTCCTCCTTATGTGAGGCTTCAGCACAGAGAGGGGTCTACTCCTCCTATGTGAGGCTTCAGCACAGAGAAGGGTCTACTCCTCCTATGTGAGGCTTCAGCACAGAGAGGGGTCTACTACTAGCTTGAGGCTTCAGCACAGAGAGGGGTCTACTCCTAACTTGAGGCATCAGTGCAGAGAGGGGTCTACTCCTTATGTGAGGCTTCAGCTGAGAGAGGGGTCTACTCCTCCTTATGTGAGGCTTCAGCACAGAGAGGGGTCTACTCCTAACGTGATGCTTCAGCACAGAGAGGGGTCTACTCCTAACTTGAGGCATCAGTGCAGAGAGGGGTCTACTCCTAACTTGAGGCATCAGTGCAGAGAGGGGTCTACTTCTAACTTGAGGCATCAGTGCAGAGAGGGGTCTACTCCTAACTTGAGGCATCAGTGCAGAGAGGGGTCTACTCCTAACTTGAGGCATCAGTGCAGAGAGGGGTCTACTTCTAACTTGAGGCATCAGTGCAGAGAGGGGTCTACTCCTAACTTGAGGCATCAGTGCAGAGAGGGATCTACTCCTAACTTGAGGCATCGGTGCAGAGAGGGGTCTACTCCTAACTTGAGGCATCGGTGCAGAGAGGGGTCTACTCCTAACGTGAGGCATCAGTGCAGAGAGGGGTCTACTCCTAACTTGAGGCATCGGTGCAGAGAGGGGTCTACTCCTAACGTGAGGCATCAGTGCAGAGAGGGGTCTACTCCTAACTTGAGGCATCGGTGCAGAGAGGGATCTACTCCTAACTTGAGGCATCAGTGCAGAGAGGGATCTACTCCTAACGTGAGGCATCAGTGCAGAGAGGGGTCTACTCCTAACTTGAGGCATCGGTGCAGAGAGGGGTCTACTCCTAACGTGAGGCATCAGTGCAGAGAGGGGTCTACTCCTAACTTGAGGCATCGGTGCAGAGAGGGATCTACTCCTAACTTGAGGCATCAGTGCAGAGAGGGATCTACTCCTAACGTGAGGCATCAGTGCAGAGAGGGGTCTACTCCTAACTTGAGGCATCGGTGCAGAGAGGGGTCTACTCCTAACGTGAGGCATCAGTGCAGAGAGGGGTCTACTCCTAACTTGAGGCATCGGTGCAGAGAGGGATCTACTCCTAACTTGAGGCATCAGCTCAGAGAGAGCTCTACTCTTAACGTGAGGCATCAGTGCAGAGAGGGGTCTACTCTTAACGTGAGGCATCAGTGCAGAGAGGGGTCTACTCTTAACGTGAGGCATCAGTGCAGAGAGGGGTCTACTCTTAACGTGAGGCATCAGTGCAGAGAGGGGTCTACTCTTAACGTGAGGCATCAGTGCAGAGAGGGGTCTACTCTTAACTTGAGGCATCAGTGCAGAGAGAGCTCTACTCTTAACGTGAGGCATCAGTGCAGAGAGGGGTCTACTCCTAACTTGAGGCATCAGTGCAGAGAGGGATCTACTCCTAACTTGAGGCATCAGTGCAGAGAGAGCTCTACTCTTAACGTGAGGCATCAGTGCAGAGAGGGATCTACTCCTAACTTGAGGCATCAGTGCAGAGAGAGCTCTACTCTTAACGTGAGGCATCAGTGCAGAGAGGGGTCTACTCCTAACTTGAGGCATCAGTGCAGAGAGGGTCTACTCCTAACAAGTGCCCCTCCATCACCTTCTTTACCTCTGGCAATTTGGTTTGTTTTTTGTTTGTTTTGAGTTTTGTTTTGACGATGTTTTTGCTTTTGTTTGTATTTTTCTGTTTTGTTTGCAGTTAAAAGAACTTTTTTTCCTTGG
>CM054144.1:814484-816984 GCA_028751875.1 Rapana venosa
TATAACTTAACTACCACATTCACCAATATCACAATCAGTCCAAAGTCGTCGTTATCATTACCATCATTACTACCACCACCATTACCACTACTGCCTTCAGTTCTAGAAGTGCCACACTAGCAACAACAACAACAACAACCATAACAGCAACAGTAGCACTGCCAAAATCCAACATAAACCACCACCACCACCACCGCCATCACCAATAATAACAACAGCAACATCAATTAGAGCAGCAGCAACAACGCTAAACGATAATGAAAACAATAGAGAGGAACTCGGGGCGTGAAAGCTCTGACTAGGACAAGGAAAGACTTCCTGGCAGAAGATGCTAAAGCAGTTAACGCCCCTGACTCACCGTTTCCGCTCTGACGTCAACTGTTTCCACCCAGCGTGGAAAAGAGAAAAGAATACGCCGGGGATGATGCACTTGAGAGTTCACGGTGAAACAGCAGGAAAAGAAAAAGAAGAAAAGACGAAGAGAGAAAGAAAAAGGAAAGGAGTGGGAAATAAAGAAAAGGAAAAGCCGATGCGGAGGAAACGAAGAAGTAAAAACATGAAGCTGATGAAGAAGAAACAGATTTTCTATGAAGATGTTTTCAAGAAGAAGATTTTAAAGGATACTTTGAAGGAGGAGGAGGAGGAGGAGAGGAGGAGGAAGGGGAGGAGGAGGAAGGGGAGGAGGAGGAGGAGAAGAAAAAGAAGAAGAAGAACAAGAATCGCGAAGAAGAAGAAGAATTGCGAAGAAGAATTGCGAAGAAGAATTGCGAAGAAGAAGAAGAAGAAGAAGAAGAGAGAAGAAGAAGAAGAAGAAGAAGAAGAAGAAGAAGAAGAAGAGCAACCATGACAACAAGAGCAAAAAGGGTAAGAAGGAATTAGAGCAGAAGACAGGAAGAAATACAGAAATGCAAAATAGGAACACAATAACACAGAAACAAACAAACCCAAACGCATTCAATGGTAATGGCAGCTAATTATTTGTAGCACTCGAAGGTTAAAATGATCCTCACAGAGAAATAAAACACAGCTCAGAAACACAGACACACCGGTTTGGTAAGCACACATTACAATTCTCATTGTAAAACTTTCATGTGGTGAAAACGAGCTAACAGCAATATTGTGTGTGGATGAAACGGCTCTTTTTCATTCTGAATTCGTTATCGTTACAGATTGTTTTTACATAATGAAACATCTTAAAAGCAGATAGTCATACCTATATGCAAACCAAATTGAATTTGTGAAGAACAAAACGATTTTTTAGAACATTTTATTTAAAGTTTATCATGCGTGCGCAAGCAGGCACGCAGGCACACACACACACACACACACACACACACACACACACACACACACACACACACACACACACACACACACACACACACACACACCAAGAAGCAAATATATATATATATATATATAAATATATATATATATATATATATATATATATATATATATATATATCTCACAGGTTTGCACTGGCAAGCAGTGTACCCCCTCGGCTTTGTGGGTGGTCTACAACACTAATGCATTTTCCACAGCAATTCACTTTCATGGCCCTAAAACATGCCTTTCCTTTCTGGAACTGGGCATTTCGCTGCATAACTGGCGATGAACAATACGATGAACATTCAGACGGTGATGACAATATCAGGATAAAAAACGATGATGGAAATAATAGAAAAATGAAGGAGGATGAGAAGAAGCTGAAAGAAAAGTCAGGCAGAGCGAGAGGAGGAGGAGGAGGAGGAGGTAGAGGAGGAGGGAGAGAGGGAGGGAGGAAGAGGTGGAGGGGGAGGAGGAGGTAGAGGCGGAGGAGGTAGAGGAGGAGGAGGAGCATGATGACAAGAGAAAAGACACTCAGTTAAAGGGAAAGAAGAGTTGGTGGGTAGAAAAAAAGTAATGCGAAGAAGAAGAAAAATTGAGAAGAAGAATTGCAAGGAAGAAGAATAATGTGAATAAGAAAAAGAATACAAAGAAGAATACGAAAAGAATACAACGAAGAATACGAAGAAGAATACGAAAAAGAAGAATGCGAAGAAAAAGAAGAATACGAAAAAATAGAAGAATACGAAAAAAAAAAAAGAAGAAGAAGAAGAAGAAGAAGAAGAAGAAGAAGAAGAAGAAGAACAAGAACAAGAACAAGAAGAAGAAACTGTGAAGGAGAAGAATTACGAAGAATTAAAAGGAACAAGATTAATGCGAAGAAGAAAAAGAAGAACCAGAACCAGAACAAGAAGCGTTTCAAAAGTGAGGAAAAGGGAAAGGCAGAACTAAGATGTTTTCCGTGAATGACTTGTTGGGTGAACTAACGCCTCCATCATTACGCTTCCCTGTAGACAGGGGCAGACAACTGTAGAACTGGATGGTGCGGAACTAACGTCACAGCCTGGACATGGCGCTAGTTGACTGAAGACATGGCGCTAGTTGACTGAAGACATGGCGCTAGTTGACTGAAGACATGGCGCTAGTTGACTGAAGACATGGCGCTAGTTGA
>CM054144.1:821984-829484 GCA_028751875.1 Rapana venosa
GTTGATAACGATACCTAGATACTTCACAGCAGTGGATAGAGGGACTGATGTATTGCCGAGTTCTATTGAAGCTGTTGTAATGAAAGCGAGTTTGTGTTTGGTCCCTACAAGCATGGGTTCGGTTTTATCTGCATTTAGCTGTAATTCGTTCTGTGTCATCCAGTTTTGAATATCTTCAAAGCAGTGGGCCATATTTGTCAGGAGAGAAGGCAGATTTTCAGGAGTAACACTGCTTTGAATCTGAGAGTCATCTGCGTAAAAATGATGGTTGATTTGATAATAATAGTAATAATAGTAATAATAATAAAATAATAATAAATGGAATTTATATAGCGCTGAATCTTGTAAAAAAACAAACTATTATATGTGACATTGGGGCAGTGTAAAGAGTGAAAAGAACAGGGTCAAGAATTGATCCCTGTAGGACTCCGCATTCCAGTTTGGCAGGTATTGATTGAACTGCAACTGTCTGGAATCGGTCAGTAAGGTATGAATTAAACCAGGTGAGGGCTGTGCCAGTAACACCGAACGTTTTTTGAATACGGGAGAGAAGATAGATAGATAGATAGATAGATAGATAGATAGGTAGATAGGTAGATCTGTAGGTAGGTAGATAGATAGATAGGTAGATAGGTAGATATGTAGGTAGGTAGATAGATAGATAGGTAGGTAAATAGATAGGTAGACAATGACAATGACAATGACAAATTCTTTTATTTCGAGGATAATGAATAAGCACACATGTGCTTTTTTACATCCAGTCCCCGCCCGTTAGGGATACATCTAAATAATAATAACCCAATACTTATACAGTCTCACAATAAAAACAAGGGGAAATAAACCTTTTCAAAACAGCTCCCCCCCAACAACCCCCCCCCCCCCCCCCCCCCAAAGCAAGTAATTAAAAGAAAATGTAGATGGATAGGTAGATGGATATGTAGATAGATAGGCAGGTAGATAGGTAGGTAGGTAGGTAGATAGGTAGGTAGATAGGTAGGTAGGTAGATAGATAGTAGATAGATAGATAGATAGATAGGCAGGTAGATAGATAGGTAGATAGGTAGGTAGATAGATAGGTAGATAGGTATATAGATAGGTAGATAGGTAGGTAGATATATAGGTAGATAGGTAGATAGATAGGTAGGTAGTTAGAGAGCGAGCGAGCGAGAGAGAGAGAGAGAGAGAGAGAGAGAGAGAGGAGAGAGAGAGAGAGAGAGAGAGAGAGAGAGAACTCAGAACTCAGAAATTTAATGTATCTCGGCCTTAGGCCATAATACATGGTTGGCGTAGGAGAAATTGACAATGCCACAGAGTGGGCAAAGACCGGATAACATACACAATACCAAGCTCACTTTTAGTTAAAGAAATAATGAAGACAATGCACAAATGCATAAAAATACATATGTATCAAACACAATTCACCAGAAGATAGAGAGGGAGAGAGAAGAGAGAGGAGAGAGAGAGAGAGAGAGAGAGAGAGAGAGAGAGAGAGAGAGAGGAGAGAGAGAGAGAGAGAGAGACAGAGAGAGAGAAGGAGGCTTCCTGATTTCAAACAAGCAGAAAGGTAGCAAATTGTCATATTCTCAACAAACAATATCCCTGTATCCCTAAGTGTGAGGACACTCTTGACAGGAAGTGTCTGCTTCTTATCTTTGTGACTCATGATCTCTCGTGTCGAATGAAGAAAATGTTGATTGCGGATTTTTGTGTTCATCCTGCCCATATGCAAGACCCCCCCCCCCCCATCCCCAATGAAAAACTAAACGTTAATGGCAGAAATGTATTTTCTTGGAAATGTTATTTGCATTTTGAGATATGGAATACTTCTTGTTCTTTGAAAAAAGTATTCAATTATCTGTAAATCAACTGTGTTTAAACGTGTGATCACACTATGTATCAATTTCAATGTGTTTGCAGAGGGAACAGTGTGTAAATATCCAAACATCTTCACACGAAAGCAAAATTACAGTTATCATACACTTCAAAGAAACACGCTTGTTAAAATGTCGACACCTTGAATTTGAATGATATTTTTTCTGTAATGAAATGGTTTACCTCCATCATCTCACAGCAGAAAAGTCACTGAAAGCTTTCCTTCCCCAAGTCTTAAAATGATACATTTGAGGATCAAAGAAGAACCCCCCCCCCCCCACCACCACTAACATTATCATGCTTGAAAGGAACGGAGACTGTGACCAGTCAGTCATTTGACTGCATCCTACAGTTGTCCTTGACCTCTCTGACGCCATTTTCCGCAGCACTCCCCCTGCACTCCTTTATGTCAGCCATTTCTGACACCACTACCCCTGCACTCCTTTATGTCAGCCATTTCTGACACCACTACCCCTGCACTCCTTTATGTCAGCCATTTCTGACACCACTACCCTGCACTCCTTTATGTCAGCCATTTCTGACACCACTACCCTGCACTCCTTTATGTCAGCCATTTCTGACACCACTACCCCTGCACTCCTTTATGTCAGCCATTTCTGACACCACTACCCTGCACTCCTTTATGTCAGCCATTTCTGACACCACTACCCCTGCACTCCTTTATGTCAGCCATTTCTGACACCACTACCCCTGCACTCCTTTATGTCAGCCATTTCTGACACCACTACCCCTGCACTCCTTTATGTAGGCTTTTGGCTACACCCCAGCTTTACTTTAGGCCCTTTTCCCCTTCTGTTTTCCTATAGTACTCTTGCGTTTATACCGTTTATACCGCACATACTAAGGCATCCACAGAAATAAAAGAAAGACTTTTGTGAAACACTTGCGCAAACTCATTTAATCTTGCACCAATTTGGTAGATTTAGTTTCTTTCAGCTAACACTGTACCCTCTTTGTCATCTGCTATCTTTCTAACCCTGATATACATGCCTGGGGTGAACACTGTGGAAACATGAGCAATGCTCATGTGATGATTATTTCCAACTTTCTCCTGCCTAACTGGTAGTGCTCTGTGTGCTCACCCCGAACCACATACACAATGGCTCTTATACAGAAGGTACTGCATGCCCCGGAAACTAAAGCTGGAGTGTAACCTTTTCAACATGGACACCCAGTGCTGCCAGTACCCCAACTTCACATCCGGGCACTTCACGTCACGTGGTATCAGGCTGATGGGATAATGGCCTCTGCTTTGGACTGACTGTTCTTCAGTGCCGTGTGCAAAAGTGACATGTTTGTTGAGGGAGGGGAATGCCTGTTCCGAAAAAAGAAGGTACTAACTTAGGTTTTATTGGCATTGGAAGAGAGAGAGAGATAGAAAGAGAGAGAGACAGAGAGAGAGAGACAGAGAGAGAGGCATAGAGAGAGAGAGAGAGAGAGAGAGAGAGAGAGAGAGAGAGAGAGAGAGAGAGAGAGAGAGAGAGAGAGAGAGCGGGTTAATTCAGAGAACAAGAACACCTTTGTAAAACTTGTGATATTAAACATACAAGCACTGTCTTTTTTTTAAAATTTCACATAGTTGCAACATAGAAACTACCTGTTCTTATTTAGTTGTGCATGATGTTATCATTTTAGATGTGCTGAGCATATAATTATATTTTTGTCTTAACCCAAGAGCATTAAAAAGTGAAGGACTTTTTACTGAAGACTTGAATTACAAATTTTTTCTGCATGTTTATGAAGATGCATTGTTTTATCAATATGTGAACAGAAAAGTAGATAATATGCTAGTTTTAAAGCAAATAAGAGTTTTAAAAGTTTTCTATCATTTTTATATGTGTTTGGAGGGGTGGGGGAGTGTTTCGTTCTTTCAACAGACCACACTGCGAACAGAGTTCAGCTTCTACATCTTTACTCGATGCTATCTCTATCGCAACTGGCAATACAAGTCATGCAAACTATTCACATACGTCACATCTCCCTTTCTTCAGGAACAATAGAAAAACACAAAATTCAAAACATTATCATCTAAATCCTTAAACTGTCGGTCCCTTTACACCACATACATCTTTCCCCATTAATAATTTCCCCCCGACCCCTTAACCTAAACCACTATTCATTATATCCATTCCTTTGGTTGCTTATTCTTAATCAAATTACAGTTCAGGGTTCTTTCTTTATGTCGGATAGCACTATTTGCCTTTTTGTTTGTTTGTTTTACAACACAGAGGAGGTTTGGCGCGAACCTCTGAAGGTAGCCAACAACACCAAGTAGTCTTTGTACTGCTACTTTGTCTTCTGGGACTGGGAGTTTTTGAACTGCATCCAGTTTCTTTGGATCGGCTTTCAAACCTTCTCTTGAAAAGATGTGTCCAAGGTATGAGATTTCTTTTTGCTTCAGCTCTATCTTTTCCTTGTTGAGCTTCAGTCCAGTGTCTCGGCATCGTTGTAGTAGCAGTTTCAGGTTGGCATCATGGTCTGTTCCTCCTGCTTCGTCTGTTGCACCTTGGCCAAAGATAAAGATGTCATCATGGACAGCCACCACACCCGGCAGTCCTGCCAGAGCTGAGTCCATCCTTCTCTGGAATTCCTCTGGGGCTGGTGAAATTCCAAAAGGCATTCTTTTCCATCAGTACTTGCCGAAAGGTGTTTGGAACGTTGTTAGGTAGCTACTTTGCTCGTCTAATTCAATATGCCAAAACCCGTTTCTAGCATCCAGGTGTGTGAAGTACTTTGCATCTTGAAGCAGTGGCAGTACATCATCAATAGTTGGTATGGGATACTCATTTCTCATCAGAGCCTTGTTCAGCGGCTTAGGATCAATACAGAGTCTGATATTCCCATTGCTTTTTGTTGCTACGACGAGACTACTGATCCTCTCAGTAGGGGTATCTACCTTGGTGACAACGTTCAGTTTTTCTAGTCGTTTCAGTTCCTTCTTCACTTTCCGTTTCTGTCTCTTCTTCTTCGAACTGTCTTATTCTTGTCTTTTTCTGGAAATGCCTGGGTGTTTTGCAGCACAAAGCGAAGTGGTTATTTGCTCCACAGGCTTTGCATTTCTTTCCAAAAGCTGGACATTTTTCTTTTGCTCTTGGGTGCTTTCCACAGCAATATCTACATTTCATTCCTGTTTCTTGTCTGTTTCCTTTCGAAGAAGATTCTGCTGATTTCTTTTCTCGAAAAGCTTGGATTTCTTGTGCATCATGTGTCTTCCTCGTCATCTGCATGGTTTGGTGCTGACTTGTTTCATATGCTCTGCACATGTCAATGCATCCTGTTAACGTCAGTTGACGGACTTCTAGGAGTTTTGATCTCAGCATCTCATGACGTACACCAAGCACAATCTGATCTCTCAGCAGTCTATCTTCTAATGGGCCGTAGTTGCAGGTTTTGATCAATCTTCTCAGCTCTGCTACATATTCTTCAATGGACTCACCTGCTGACTGGTGTCGACGGTTGAACTTGAATGCTTCAAAAGTCTCGTTTGTAGAGCCCACACAGTATTCTTCGAATTTTTCTAGAATCACGTCTATATTGTTTCTTTCCGCTTCATCTGCGAACAACAAACCTTCATAGATGTCCAAAGCATCAAGGCCAATACATGACAGAAACACTGCTGTCCTGTACGTCGAGCCTTCATCCCTTTGATTTGTGACAATTTCATAGCTGTCCCAAAGTCTCTTGAATTTTCTCCAGTCGTTTTGCAGGTTTCCTCCCTTCACATCGAGTTTAGGGGGTAGTGGAATATTCGCCCGTCGTCGATTTGATCCTCTTTGCTCACGTTCGTGGAAGAACTTCAGTCTTCTTTGTTCTGTGTCCAGATTACAACATCTTATCCCACTTCTGACACCATGTTTCGTTCTTTCAACAGACCACACTGCAAACAGAGTTCAGCTTCTACATCTTTACTCGATGCTACCTCAATCGCAACTGGCAATACAAGTCATGCAAACTATTCACATACGTCACAGGGAGTGTTAAAACATTCTCAGACTTAATTTGGAATACAAGTTAATTTATCTTTCAAGGGAGCATGTCTTTAAAAATGCTGTTTCACTCACATTAAGTTATGCTTTTTGTAGTCACTATATCTTTTAAATGAAGATGTCTCTAAAAAGCAGCAGTCTACCAACAGTGAATACGATGTTCTCAATTATGTACGTTACTTTATTTTCCCGCTGTATGAAGGTAGCAACAATTTCTCTCTCATTTTGCAAAGAGCAGAGGAGAAAACAGAGTGCAGGAACATGTTACAATTTCTCCATCATTATAAACATTACAGTTTCTCCATCATTAAAAACATTACAGTTTCTCCATCATTACAAACATTACAGTTTCTCCATCATTATAGACATTACAGTTTCTCCATCATTATAAACATTACAGTTTATCCATCATTATAAACATTACAGTTTCTCCATCATTATAAACATTACAGTTTCTCCATCATTATAAACATTACAGTTTCTCCATCATTATAAACATAACAGTTTCTCCATCATTATAAACATTACAGTTTCTCCATCATTATAAACATAACAGTTTCTCCATCATTATAAACATTACAGTTTCTCCATTATTATAAACATTACAGTTTCTCCATTATAATAATAATTTCAGTTTCTCCATCATTATAAACATTACAGATTCTCCATCACTATAAACATTACAGTTTCTCCATTATTATAAACATTACAGATTCTCCATCATTATAAACATTACAGATTCTCCATTTTTATAAACATTACAGATTCTCCATCATTATAAACATTATATTTCTCCATTATTATAAACATTATTGTTTCTCCATCGTTATAAATATTACAGAATCTCCATCATTATAAACATTACAGTTTCTCCATCATTATAAACATTACAGTTTCTCCATTATTATAAACATTATTGTTTCTCCATCATTATAATCGTCACCAATTCTCCATCATTGTAAACATTATTTGTTTATTTTTTTTCAAGCCTACAGCGTGAGCCTTTAGTACAGCATTTGAAGTTGTTGGTTTTTTTAAGGAGAACCATTTCAGTTTGCATGGCCTAACTTGAGTTCCAGCACGTGGATGGGCACTCCTCAGAGGTCCTGGAGATGAGTGCAGCTTCAGCTATCCTGGTGTGTTACAGTGAGACACTTCTCCCAGTTGAGCAGTGACTACTGCACATGCAACACACTGTTCTAATCAGACCCTGAAATTATGCCACTGAGGATTAAAGAAAAGGAAAGTTACCCCGGAACATAATTATCCTTACACCTTACAGGTGTACATACCATAATTATTACACTTAAAAGAAGTGTGTACCAATTGTATGTGGATTGCCTACAGTTCTCAAGTTGTCCTTGACGTTTCTGACGCCTTTTCTCACAGCACTACCACAACACTCACTGTGTGGTGGATGTTTTGACGTGGACATTTATTGCTGCCAGTGCCCCCTTCCACACCCGGGCACTTCACGTCACGTGGTATCAGGCTGATGAGACAAGGGCCTCTGCCTGGGATTGACTGTTCTTCAGTGCCGTGTGCAAAAGTGACATGTTTGTTGAGGGAGGGGAATGCCTGTTCCGAAAAAAGAAGGTACTAACTTAGGTTTTATTGGCAT
>CM054144.1:834484-846984 GCA_028751875.1 Rapana venosa
TCTCTTGCTCTTTTCTTTTCTGTTTCCACCTGATGTACGGTTTTCTGTCTGTCCATGTCTCCGTCAGTGTTTTTGTCTCCTGGCGTTTTCTGTGCATTGCACGCGTGGAAATTAAAAAACAACACACCCAACAACTTCATTCTGATTGATTTGTGACCGCCCCTCAAGACAAACTGATGATTATAGGAAGTGTAGGCTTGTGTCTTGGTGGGAACACATGACAACATTTCCAAACCTGGAGGCACACAGGGACTGAATGTAAGGAAGCGCATGGATGCCTATTCATTATCATAGAAATTTTTTTAAAAAGAATGTTTTTAATTACAAATGTTGCAAAGTGCACACTCTGTTTTCAGACAGTGAAGTTCGTTTTTGACCAGGACCAAGGCATCTTGTTAGCATCTTGTTAGCATCTTGTTAGCATCTTGTTAGCATCTTGTTAGCATCTTGTTAGCAGTTAGGCTCAGTTGAAAACACACAACAGCTCAGCATACTGTACACAAAGTCTTCAAGCAGCGAGGTTTAAAATATGTAACAGGTGCAGAGATTGATGTATGTGCATTACAGCAGTAATGAGACTTTACAACACACCTACACAAGTGAACATGTACATTACAGCAGTAATAAAACATTACATCACGCCTACACTATTCAACATGTACATTGCAGCAGTAATAAAACATTACAACACACATGAACTAGTCAACATGTACATTGCAGCAGTAATACACCTTTACAACACACCTGAACTAGTCAACATGTACATTGCAGCAGTAATACACCTTTACAACACACCTGAACTAGTCAACATGTACATTACAGCAGTAATACACCTTTATAACACACCTGAACTAGTCAACATGTACATTGCAGCAGTAATACACCTTTACAGCACACCTGAACTAGTCAACACGAGCAATGCCCAGGAAGACAGGATGGCCACATGCGCAGCTGTCTTCACATGAGCCACAGCGAGCCTTCCAACAAGGAGCAACAGACGTTCACAGCAGAGCGAACAACAGCAAGGCAAATGTCATGATGAAAGGGTGTGTACATAATGTCATCTGGTCGGTAAGTTCCAATGTGTACAGTTGTTGTTTTTTTTTACAAAGTAGGTGTTTATGCAACCTCTTGTCAGTTTATTCCATGTGTGCAGTTTCTTCCTACAAAGCAGTGGTCGTGGCTTTAGAACAGCCGACAGTTCAGGAGGTTACTAGTTTTGCAATCGTAAACTAACATTTGCAAAGCTAGTATCACCTCGATGCAGTTAGAACGGCAAGAGAAAGAGAGGGCGAGGATGACGACGAAGAAGAAGAAGACGACGACGACGACGACGACGACGAAGAAGAAGAAGAAGAAGACCACCACCACCACCACCACCACCACCACCACCAAACACACACGAAAGATGGCCACCCTAGGCACGGGGACTAAAGTCACTAAACCAGTCAGTCCTCCTCTTCCTCTTCCCCCCACCGCCTCTTCAGGCCACGTCAGGCATCCATGGCTCTGCCAGCTGCTGCAGCTGAGGGTCAGGGCGTTCAGAGTGCTGCAGCTGAGGGTCAGGCAGTGCAGGCTTCAGAGCTGCCGGACCCTAGCCCACAGCAGGCTTCCTTACTGGGGGCACTGCTGCATTCACACTGACCGCAGATTTCCCTTTTATGTGAAGGGCAAATACAGAGTAAGTTGCAGTTACTGGGTTAAGAGTCTGGGATTTTAGGAAAAACTATTCCAAAACTACTCAAAAGATCTGAGAAAAAAATGTATTGTTGATATCGTTTTAATCGTAGCCATAGGAGATGAGAGAAAGAGAGAGGAAGAGAGAGAGATAGAGATAGATAGATAGATGGAGAAGAGAGATAGAGGAGAGAGAGAGATGAAAGAGAGAGAGAGAGAGAGAGGAAGAGAGAGAAAGAGGAGATGATAGAGAGAGAGAAGATAGATAGAGAAGAGAGAAGAATAGATAGAGAGAGAGAGATAGATAGAGTAGATGAGAGAGAGAGAGAGAGAGAGAGAGAGAGAGAGAGAGAGAGAGAGAGAGAGAGAGAGAGAGAGAGAGAGAGAGAGGATTCAGCCAATACTATTAAACAAAAGTTATTAAAATCCCCGTACTCTGCGTGGAAACACCTACAGAAAATCAACAGACAATAACCAGCTTCTATCAAAAGAAGCTGAAGTGTTGCCCGAGGTCACCTCAGACCTCCATGTTTCTCGCCGCCCTCCTCCATGCACTCCACATGCAACCTGCACTGCCGACCAGCGTCCACAATGGCTATGGTTAGACTGCAGAAAACTGTTGGTGGGGAACAATGCTTTCTGGTGTAGTCTTGGAACTGTCCACTGCGCTCCACAAGATTTTTTTAAATGTACTTTCCATGCACTGGAGAATTAGCCGATAAAATCGAAGCCATACTCGTAGGGACCAAACACAAACTCTCTTCCATTACAACAGCTTCAATACAACTCGGTAATACATCAGTCCCTCTATCCACTGCTGTGAGGTATCTAGGTGTTGTTATCGACAACACACTCTCTATGCAAAAATTCATCACCCAGACCTGTCAGTCGTGCTACTATCAGTTACGGCGTATTAGTGCAATTCGAAAGTACCTGTCCACTGATGCAACAGCCAAACTTGTCACTTCTCTAATTTCTTTCACGTCTGGACTATTGCAACTCTCTTTTGTCTGGTCTGCCAGCATCATCTATCCACTCCCTTCAACGTATACAAAATCCCACAGCTCGACTAGTTCTCAGAAAGAAAAAATCGGAGCACATTACCCCTCTCTTGCGATCTCTCCACTGGCTGCCTGTGCCACAGAGAGTAGATTATAAGATTAGTACCCTCTGTTACAAATGTCTCCACAAAACTGCACCCTCCTACCTCTGTGAATGTCTTCACCTGTACACTCCTTCACGTTCCCTCCGCTCTACTGCAGATACCTTGTGCCTACGAATACCTAGATTCAACCAATCCACTGTTGGCCGCGGCTCTTTCTCTATTTCGGGTCCATCGACCTGGAATGTGCTCCCTCTCTCTTTTCGCCTGAAGCCTAGCTATGACACTTTTAAATCCAGTCTCAAGACATATTTATTTGAAACCTAAAGATATCCCCCCTCCTGTTTCATATCAGAACTAGCCCATCCTTCACTAACCCATGTCCTATCACCCTGCTAAAGTATAGGACCTCTGTGTGCGTGTGTGTGTGTGAGTTTGTGTATGTGTGTGTGTGTGTGTGTGTGTGTGTGTGTGTGCTTTTGAAAAACATTTGACTATTGCAATTTTATTTCATAGATTTGGTCTGCAGGGTACAATGTTTGTAATATCTGTCTAAACTATTGATTATTTGTCATTGGTTGTATGACTGTGTAAGATTAGGTTAAATGCATGCGCTTTTATTTTTCCTTGCAAAATATGGCGCTATACAAGTTCCATTTATTATTATATTTATATTATTATTATTATTATTAAAACAATTACCAGGGCCTAGTTAGCTCAGTGCGTAGGACGCTTGACAATTACTAGAGTTGTGTTTCCCATTCTCACTGCTGATCGTAAGACTGAGGGCTTTTCTGAGCCAGTGTTTGTGCAGACTCATGTCCCTTTCACGTCCTTTGAACTGGAAACCATGGCCCCTTACTGAGCTAGACACTGGCATACTTGCTGCTCTGATTTCTCCTTCGGGAGAAGGCTAGGCCCAAACAAAGTCATCAAAACTCATCGTAACAAAAATGAAGACAAAGAGAAGAGACAACTAGCATGCCCTAGAACCTACAATCAAAACTTCGCTTTGTCTTCTGCATTAAGCTCTCCTGAAGTGGGTTGGGATCCACACTTAGACACATAGACTTTGGTGCAGCGCATCCCTCTCCAAGTTGCACTCTGCGTGTCACTGCCAGTAGCTGTCATGTCCTGTGAAACATGGGTAGGTTTTTAAGAGATCGCAACACACTCTTTGTGCATTCATTCACAAGATCTCAGTGTATAACCCGCCCTACCAAAGGTGAATAGGGAAATACAGTTGGAATTGATGTGAACTCCAGAGAAAAGCCCTTCAATCGGAGATACTTTGAAACTAGAGGGCGAAAGCGCTGCCTGCATGGGCACCAGGTCAGGAGTTGGACGACTGTGTGGCCTAACCTTCCTCAACGCTGATCGCTCAACAGTCCCCCTCCACTGAGTGTGTTCAGCACAACAAGTCAGCCAATATTGACCTTCCAGACTGCTGGACCTGGCCTGTACATACATATCCGGGGGTGGAAGGTTCGATTCTTTGAGCTAACAACAACGAAAGGTGCGGCTTGACACGTCAATGCTTTGTACAAAGTTCAGAGGACCGACGGTTGCGAAAGCAGTATGGCTGTTTGTTTCTCTCCCTTTGACTTGTTTTACATTGTTATGGTGGAGAAGTAAAGGGATCGATGTCTGTGTGTGTGTGTGTGTGTGTGTGTGTGTGTGTGTGTGCGTGCGTGTGCGCGCGTGCACGTGTGTGTGCGCATGCTAAAAACTAGAACGTATGGACCTGGCAAACGAAGCGTGTGAACGATTGGTTGATGAACTTAGAGCCTGACGTAACGGCCAGAACCAATGCCTGGCTGGCCAGCAACCTCCCCCATCAACCTCCACCATCAACCTCCACCATCAACCTCCACCATCACCCTCCACACTCCACAGGGACAAAGACAAACAAAAGAACAACAAGTTGCCTCTGCTGTGTGCAGGTTTTTCTCCCAACGAAGCTTCAACGCCGATTATTGATTGATTGCAGGCAGTCAGGCAGACACACCTTTACACCTGCATGAAAAACTCAGCAGCGCACCTGTCGTGTCATGTTATGTCATGAAGCGCATGTCATGTCGTGTCATGTCATGACAGACTGGCCAGTGCACCTGTCAGGGAATGGATAGCCTGGTTGCGCATTGCGCTCGTGATCTGCTGACCCGGGTTCGAATCCCGTTTAAGGAATATTTTTCCCTGGCGTTAACATCAGTGCCAAGTCTACTCCCCTCCCTCAAGTCCTTCGGATGAGACTAAAAACCGAGGTTCCATTTGTGAACGCAAGCAGGACGTCTTGCGCACACGTTAAACCTGTTCCACTTTTTGGAAGAGTAGGTGATTGTGGGCTGGTGGGAACAGCTGGCACAATTGAAAACACTAAATGCACGCGGGGACTAGTGTAACAATAAAGCACACGGGCGCTTAAGAATGAATACATGAATAATGAAAGAGTGAGGAGTGTGCACATGTCATGAAAGGCTACTGTCATTCTAGTTTTGATCCGGCGCTTAAAAGTGAATCACTCTTTTCTCTTGATCTGTTTCTAACTTCAGGCTGAACTAGTCAGATCGACACTGGAATGCCAGCTTCAGTGGTTGGTGCTTCAGACGCTGGCTTGTCTCCATGTCTGGTCCTGCCTCAGCCCCAGCTCCGCGGGTCGCCAAGGGCCAGATTTGACGTGGCCACCGTTCTGTCTTCAGGGGTGGTGTCTGAAGACAACAGATTTGACGTGGCCACCGTTCTCTCTTAGGGATGGTGTCTGAAGACAACAGATTTGACGTGGCCACCGTTCTCTCTTAGGGATGGTGTCTGAAGACAACAGATTTGACGTGGCCACCGTTCTCTCTTAGGGGTGGTGTCTGAAGACAACAGATTTGACGTGGCCACCGTTCTGTCTTAGGGATGGTGTCTGAAGACAACAGATTTGACGTGGCCACCGCTCTGTCTTAGGGAGGGTGTCTGAAGACAACAGATTTGACGTGGCCACCGTTCTGTCTTAGGGATGGTGTCTGAAGACAACAGATTTGACGTGGCCACCGTTCTGTCTTAGGGATGGTGTCTGAAGACAACAGATTTGACGTGGCCACCGTTCTGTCTTAGGGATGGTGTCTGAAGACAACAGATTTGACGTGGCCACCGTTCTGTCTTAGGGATGGTGTCTGAAGACAACAGATTTGACGTGGCCACCGTTCTCTCTTAGGGAGGGTGTCTGAAGACAACAGATTTGACGTGGCCACCGTTCTCTCTTCAGGAATGGTGTCTGAAGACAACAGATTTGACGTGGCCACCGTTCTCTCTTAGGGAGGGTGTCTGAAGACAACAGATTTGACGTGGCCACCGTTCTCTCTTAGGGATGGTGTCTGAAGACAACAGATTTGGCGTGGCCACCGTGCTCTCTTCAGGAATGGTGTCTGAAGACAACACCTGGGCATGCGGTTTTGTAACACTTGTAATCCAATCCTATCGGCACCAAATGGCCTACTCTTTTGAAATGCAGAACGGGTTTTAATCTCCCGCCCCATGCTGAAGATTTGAAATTCCACGCTTGCTTGTGGCCCTCAGAGCAGAGTGGTCTGACGTTTGACCTTTGATTTGTTGTGTGTGTGTGGATGATCGCATGTTTGTTATGCAGCGCCTGTTCATGAGCACGTGGATGCATGCGTGTGGTCTTATGTGCACGCGCTTCCTGAGTGTTTATATGTGTGCGTGTGTGTGTGCGCGCGTGTGCGCGCGTGTGTAGGTGCATCCATGTGCGCGCCCGTGTCAGTGTCTCTCTGTCAGCGTGTCTGTGTGCATGCTGTATCAGACAGGAGTGTAAATGCAGAGCGTTCCCCTGTGAAGACTCTCACCTGTCTGTCAAGGAAAAAAACCCTGGATTTGTCTGAAATGTGAAAAGTAAGTCATCATTCACGCCTGCCTGCCTGCCTGCCTTCTGACAGACAGCCTGCAATCCAGTTCCTCACTGCCAGACACCTCCAGAAATACCAGCTAGACTGCCAGACACCTCCAGAAACACCAGCTAGACTGCCAGACACCTCCAGAAACACCAGCTAGACTGCCAGACACCTCCAGAAATACCAGCTAGACTGCCTCGCCTGGAGCCAGTGAGAAGTGAAGGATGGAGGTAGGAGGAGATGACAGGGTCGTGCAGAATCAGTCTGTCTGTAAGTGTGAGTGTGTGTGTGTATGGGGGGGGGGGGGGGGGGGGGGGGATAGGGAGAGATGGGGAAAGAGAGAGAGAGATTCGGATTCGGATTCGGATAATTTAATCATGTATAGGCCATTGCCCCTCATGATAGGGGGTATACAACAAACACACAAGAGCATTAAAGTTACATATGAAAACAATCACAAAACAATAGAAATAATTGAAGATTCAAGACAACAATATTGAACGCAATTTAAATGCCGTGTATAAGTAAATTGACAAATTTCTAACTGTTTGTTCATGCTTTGAGGCCATAAGTAATGCAAATCGAAACTGACTTGGGAATTTATAAAACTTTAGTGGTATGTACTGTTCTCGCAGTTCTTTGAAAATTGGGCAGCGCGTGACAAAATGAACTTCGTTTTCAATCTCCTGTTTGCATACTAGGCATATGAGATCAGCTTCAATGTGCCGTTTTTATCTGTAACTATGTATTGTAATTTAAGATATGCCCATTCTAAACCGTGCATTACATGCTTGAAATGTCTATCAATGTTCAACAATAGATAAGTTTTTTCGTCAGGCAAAGTACAAAACGTTCTATAAATATCAAATCTCTCACTATCATTGAGGTGAGAGTTCCATTCTTGCCATCTACATAAAACCACTCTCTCTTTGAAGGCTGAAAGAAACTCATTCACCCCGTCCACTCCCTGATTCATCCACACATAGCCAAATCCATACATATACAATTTACAACGAATATTTGTAACCCAGTTAGCTTTGCCTCGAGCATCCAAATCTAGTAGTGTTCTATATGCTTTATATGGTAATCTAAATCCCTGCATTCTTGTCAACTTTAACCAATATTTGATACACTTTACAGCTGAATTTATATAAATGGGATATCTACTTGTTTCTCCATACACTAGATCATTAGGAGTGCCCATTTCTACCCCCAAGTATTTTTTCAATGCAAATAAATGTATCTTTTCACAATGAAACGCAGTATTATCAAACCCCCACAACTCTGCACCATATTGAACAATTGGTTGAATTTGAGAATCAAATAATTTCAAGAAAGTCTTCAATGAGTTACTTTTTAACCTATACAATTTTTGTAGAATGCACATCAGTGCACGTTTTGCTCTACTATTCAGATCATAACATGCAGAAGCAAAACTTAGCCTGGTTGAAAAATAAATTCCCAAGTATTTGTATGCATTGACAACTGGCATGACAGATCCATTGGAAACCCAACTTTCCCTTGCAGCTAAATACCCCCCTTTTCTAAATACAACAATGTTAAGAGGGGAGAGAGAGAGAGAGAGAGAGAGAGAGAGAGAGAGAGAGAGAGAGAGAGAGAGAGAGAGAGAGAGAGAGAGAGAGAGAGGAGAGAGAGAGAGACAAAGATAGAGGGGGGAAGAGGCAGGCGAGAGGATGATGACTAGATTCAAGCCACATTTTTAACCAAAAAAACCACAGAACAAACGGGATAACATGAATTGATATAACAATTGAAGTGATTGTTAAACCAAACCATAAAACAAAACAAAACAATAAAACAAGAGTAAAACCAAGCAATCAAAGTCTCTTCTACCCTCCTCAGCTGTAATATCGTTATCTTTATTATGTTACACATTAATTATGGAGGCTTGCTTTCGAGAAAACTGTTAAACTGAAAAACACTAGTTTGAAAAACTAAATAGTTGAACATTTATTTTGAAATCAAACAACAAAATAAACGGAAACAAGCAAGAAGAAGAGAACGATTGAAAAATGATGTAGAAACACGATTCATGATGCTCCTGGAGTTAACATCAGTGCCGGCTCCACTCTCCCCCAACAGTCCTTCGGGTGAGACTGTAAACCGAGGTCCCGTGTGCGAACGCACGCAGAACATCTTGCGCACACGTTAAAACATTTTCCGTTATTCGGAAAAGTAGGGCATTGTGTGCCGGTGGGAACAGATGGCAAACATGACAAAACCGCCTTCACACGAGGACTGGGGATAAAAACGAACACAGAAACAAGCTAAAGCCTGTGCGTTCGTTCCATTATGCTCGAAATACATCAATACATACATGCTTAGTGCTCAGTTGTCCATACAACTACATTTGTATGAACTGCTAATTTCTCTTACTAAACGTGTTTTTCTTTTTCTAATCTATGTTTTCTGCTGTCACCCAACAAGTCAGCCACCAACAGCCTGGCCTCTGCCACTGCCTGCCTGAACACCACAGCACGTGCACTGATGCATGACGTGCATGCTGTGGGCAGTGCAGGGCCATCACCCCGTGTCTGTCTGTCTGTCTGTCTGTCTGCACACCTCTAGCGGCTTGTACAATGTAATGCTGTGGGCAGTGCAGGGCCATGACCTTGTGTCTGTCTGTCTGTCTGTCTGTCTGGCTGTCTGCACACCTCTAGCGGCTTGTACAACATGAAGCCCTGCAGTGCCTTGTCCCCAAACAGGGGTGGGGGGGGGGGGTGGGGGGTCAGGAGGACCCAGTGGGGTGGGGTCTGCTGTTCTACTGTCAACACCCGCTTACACAGCCACAAGTGCGGGTTCCATCCCTGTTGGTGCCCGAACTCCTCCACCCCCTTAGCCACCAGACTGTGAGTGGTGATCTGGGTACTAGTCTTTCAGAAAGAGACGATAAACCAAGGTCCTATGTGCAAAACACATCTAGCGCACGTAAGAGAACCCACAGCAACAAGAGAGTTTGTCTCTGGCAAAATTCTGTAAAAAAGTAAAGCTAAAGGGAAAGAAAGACACGAGCATGCAGACAGGGAAAGAAAGACATGAGCATGCAGACAGGGAAAGAAATGCACAACACGTGGCGCTGCTCTTGTGGCGACGCGTTCTCCCCGGTGAGAGCAGCCCGAATTTTACGCAGAGAAATCTGCCGTGACTTGTGGTATAAATGAAATGAAATAAATGAACACACACAAACACACACACATACACACACACACACACACACACACACACACCACACACACACACACACACACACACACACACACACACACACACATACACACACACACACACATACACACACACACACATACACACACACCACACACACACACACACACACACACACACACACACACACATCACGCGTATCATATATCATGCATATCAGATGGAGACAGAGACAGACCGTGCTACAAAGAAAAAAGCCAGACCATACCGTAATGTGTGATCATGATATAGATAGCACTATCTAGTCATCTCAGTGATAAACCAGTTTGCACATGAACCCAGCTGTCGATGCTGACATGGCAGTGACACCAGCGGCTTTCTGTGGTCTGCAGACGTCAGGTGCTGTTCTGTCTTGTGGTTTGTGACATAATAATAATAATAATAATAATGTATGGAATTTATATAGCGCTGAATCTTGCAAAGTAAACAAATCAAAGCGCTTGCATCCAAATCATTCACACGCATGCAACCAGCCATAAATATCAAGATAAACAAATATCAAATTTATGTACACAACACACTTAGGTGGGGGTGGTGGAGGTGAAGGCAGCTATTGAGAAGTAGAAACAGATAACAGGGGAAGATCTCGAGTAGAGTATAAGTGCGTTTTGAGGCTAGATTTGAAAGAATCAAATGAAGGCTTTTGGCGAAGTGGAAGAGGGAGGTCATTCCATGTGGAGGGACCGGAAACAGAGAAAGAGCGACGGCCAACAGTGGTTTGTTTGTGACATCACTTCCACAGCAAACCTGGCAGGACACAGGGGGAATCAGCAGACTGGAAACTAGAGTGACGGGGACAGTGCTTCTATCGTGGTTTTTTCTGATTCAGTTCTTGATCAAGAGTGACTGTCTTATAGTCTGGATGCAGCAGTCTGTCCGTGTCTGTTCCCCCTCTCTGTCTTTCTCCGCGCGCGCGTGTGTGTGCAAATACACATAGAAATTCCCAAAATATTTGATTTTCGTACTTTTCTACTGTGTATCTTTAGTATAGCAGCTATCTATTAAGAGATTATTGCCTTTGTATTTGCACTATCTCTGAGTTTTGCAAATGAAAGCTCAAATCACAAAGCAAAATCAAATAAAAAGAGGCCATTGAAGGCTTTGTGAACTACTTTGTTCAAACATCATTGTTTAAAGTCTCGTCGACCACAAAGGCCACAACAGCGGCGGTTTGACAGAAGTACAGGACAAGGGCATCACTGTTGCTGACGGTGGTGTTGAGGGAACTGAACACTGAACACTGAACACCCGCCAAACTACTGCAGTGTGGGGACCATCCACCACTGTCGGTCACTTCATGGTCTGCACAACTGCTGTTTTCAGATTGGCCCGAGGTCCTAGTCACCCCTAACTCACTCTTCTTCAGTGTCAACATGCTTTCGCTGCCTTAGAGAACAACAAGGGAGGTCATCCCACAACGCAGTGATATGCATCTGTGTCTGTACCGTGACTTCTCTACACGTTGAGAGGTCTGTCCCCTGAAACTGTTGCTCATTCTGGAAGGTTTTCATTTCCAAGTGAATCAGCCACAAAGGACGACCGACTGAGACAGGAGCGGGGCGGGTTTATGCCGAATCCTCCTCATCCCTCCTCATTCCTCGTCATTCCTCCTCATTCCTCCTCATTCCTCCTCATTCCTCCTCATTCCTCCTCATCCCTCCTCATTCATCGTCATTCCTCCTCATTCCTCCTCATTCCTCGTCATTCCTCCTCATCCCTCCTCATTCATCGTCATTCCTCGTCATTCCTCCTCATTCCTCCTCATTCCTCCTCATTCCTCGTCATTCCTCCTCCTCATTCCTCCTCATTCTGCGTCCTGTCGGGGTCATTCCAACAGGCGGTGCAGGTTGCAGCACTGCCATCACACGCTGCTGGTGCATCAAGTAACGGTGGATGATTTCTGTGAACGCCATTTCACCGGACAGTTGTGGTCAGCTTGGACAATCGCAGTCGTCCATTTTATGATTGTCTTTCCTCATCCCTTCCTCAGGACGGACATGTTTTCGATAACGGGGAAACCTGATGCAGTTATGATACAGCAGGGTGCCAATGGCTATTATTTTGTCATACTGCCGGCCACATTCATGTCAGCACACAGTATAACGGCAGCCAGGCACTAATGAGTCCTTTGGACATACTGCCTTCTTCTTTTCCCTGCAGCGAGGCCTCATTCCTGGAAAGAAACACAACGCCAACACCACACATACACCCACCACACACACACACGCCACCCACGCACACACACACCACACACACACACGCCACCCACGCCCCCCCCCCCCCCCCCCCCCCACACACACACCCAAGAGGTGCAGGCCAGCACTACCCAAGTTCTTCTCCCCCGGCAAAATGCGCAGCAAGTTCAACAAACCCATTTGTTTCTGTCTTTTAGATAGAAGGAAATAGAGTCAACACGAAATAATGTATCATTAATGATCAGCTGAGGGGAGCTTTGCAGTAGTTGCAGACACACTGACATGTCAGCATGCTGTTCACACAACCTGTCCATCGTTGGTGGAGAGCGGCCAGTGTAGCAGGCAGCTGAGAGCACACAGCAGACCCAGCAACCTGTCCATTGTTGG
>CM054144.1:854484-881984 GCA_028751875.1 Rapana venosa
CTCTGACCACTGAGCTATCCCCTACCCGTCACTGCGCTACCCTGCATATCCCCACATTGCCTGCTTTGTTCAAGCGGTGTGCACAGCCCTGTGTATACACTGCACAGCACAGCACAGCATAGCACAGACCTGTGTATACACAGCACAACACAGCACAGCATAGCACAGACCTGTGTATACACAGCACAACACAGCACAGCACAGCACAGACCTGTGTATACACTGCACAGCACAGCACAGCATAGCACAGCACAGCACAGCACAGCACAGCACAGCACAGACCTGTGTATACACTGCACAGCACAGCACAGCATAGCACAGCACAGCACAGCATAGCACAGCACAGCACAGACCTGTGTATACACAGGACAACAGAGCACAACACAGCACAACACAGCACAGCACAGACCTGTGTATACACAGGACAACACAGCACAACACAGCACAGCACAGCACAGCACAGCACAGCACAGCACAGCACAGGCCTGTGTGGCTACACGCCTCCCAGCTGCTTGGTGTGTATTGTTTTGCAAACGTGGATGTCAGAGTGTTTGGACGAGGCCTAGTGAGATACATGCTCTAGGTGGACTCTGTGTGAGTGTGTTTATGTAATTTTATTTCATTCTTTTATTTTGAGGATAACGGAATGAGCACTCATGTGTTTTTTCCCATCTAGTCTCGTGTGTTTACAGTTTTGCCAATTTTGTCATCCGTTCCCACCAGCACACAATGGCCTACTTTTCCGAAAAGTGGAACGGGTTTTAACGTGTACACAAGATGTTCTGCGTGCGATCGCACACGGGACCCGGTTTATAGTCTCATCCGGAAGACTTTTGGGGAGAGTGGAGTGGAGTGTTTGTGAATGTGTGAAAGGGATAGGAAATACATTGAATTTTGTACCGGCATCTATTATTATGATACATTGATGTATCTTACAATAAATTGTTTCAAAAACTTGTAAAATAAAAACACTTGTTATCAATAAGTAAGAAGAAGATGCTCAACGTTGTTAAAATTATTAATAATATCGGAAATAGCATGTGAACCATGTTCAAATAATTTGAAATATGTAAAAATTAATGCCTTTGTTCTTATTCTCTGGTATTTTGTTAGACTATCTGATTATAGAAGAGAACAAGAAGAACACAACACACTACAGAACAGTGTTTATTTTTCTTTGAATATGTGGTTTATTTCAGCAGGCCAATACAAAGTTCATTGTAATCACTTGGAGTCGCAGCAGATTTCTGTACAGGAAACTGGGGCTGGTCTCCCCGAGGAAAGAAAGTCACCACAAGAGCAGCGCCACCCACTTGAACTATACTTCTCTCTGTATGTGCACTTGCTCCCTATTGGCTGACATTTTCTGCAGGTTATTTCCAGGGACACCTCTCTTGTTGCCGTGGGTTCTTTCAGCAGGTGAAATGTTGCGCACACAACCTCGGGTTGACCTCTCGTCTGAAAGACTGTCTTAGCACTGAGACTATTCACTCTAATCATGTCAGTCTACCGAAATTAACCAACCAGCCAACCCAATAACCAGCCCATCAATCAGCCTTACAACCAGTCAGCCAGTCTATGATCAACCAGTCAATAGCCACACAGTCAGCAACACTCTCAGTGATTCCTCCAGTCAGTGTGTTCATGATTTTGTCAGTCACTCAGTTATTCCATCAGCCAATCATTCATTCACACTCATTCAATCAGTCTATTCGTCCATCAGTTAATCTGTCAGTCAGTCAGTCAAAAGAATAACTCGGCAGCTGTAGGTGGGTGGCTCCTCAAACCTGTCTATTGCCCAGTGCACGGCAGGCAGGCAGGCAGGCAGGCAGGCAGGCAGGCAGGCAGGCAGGCAGACAGGCAGGCAGGCAGGCAGGCAGACAGGCAGGCAGACAGGCAGGCAGGCAGGAAGGGCTGGCCCTGTGGCAGCTGGAGGACAGCAGCGCTCAGCAGACACCGGGTGTGGCCTCCTTCCTCTGATGGCGGCTGCCTGCCTGCCCGCCTGCCTGCCTGCCCGCCTGCCTGCCTGCCTGCCTGCCTGCCCCGGAGCAAGACGGGATGGTGGGAAGGAACAATCAGTGTTCCTGTCTTCCCGTCAAGACAACACAAGACCAGTCCTTTCCTTTCCAGTCTGTGTTTTGAAAACGCCTAATTGTTTCTCATTTTTAGTCTCATAACGTGTGTGTGTGTGTGTGTGTGTGTGTGTGTGTGTGAGTGTGTGTGTGTGTGTGGTGTGTGTGTATGTGTGTGTGTGTGTGTGTGTGTGTGTGTGTGTGTGTGTGTGTTGTGTGTTGTTTGTAATCCTCCATACCTCAAAAGGGGTGAAAGGCGTGGAAGTGGTAGCAGTGGTAGTTATGGGTAACCACTTCGCTACATGGTTAACTCTCTTGTGCAGGTCTGCTTCCTGTGGTTCCCTTGTTCTGTTCATTTCTTTTGGGTCATAGCATTGTGTAACTTTTATCATAACAATACCAAACCTTCTTTTAAATTGTTCACCCAAAATATGGCTTCTTACTTTATTCGAAAATAAATGATAAGAAACTTATATACCCATTAACCAACGAATTCCTTTTAACAAATCTAAACCCCTTGAGAATTTTTCATAATATCAAGTAACGCGATAAACGGATTTTCCAAACATATCCAATTGCATTTTTGCACTTTATAATTCACTTTAGCTTGTCAGAAATTAGAAATACCGGCTGAATAAATATGATGTCAGTTTATTGACATGTGATGACATTTTAAGTCAGCAAGAACATGCTTTCATCGTTAAGTTGAGCGGGTACGACATCTGAAAGTTAAACTATTCCTTAGAATAATGCACTGTAATGATTACTGACAATATAGCAGTATTAGATGGCAAGGTAAATGTCTTCTAGATAAGTAATTGAAAAAATGAAAAGGAAAGGAAGGAAATGAAAAATCCCAGCCCCAAACGGTGTGGTTTTCTTTCAAATGATAATTCCTACCCGTCCAAGCTTTTAGCTTTTGTCACGTTCCGAAATTATAGAGAAAGCATTCATTTAGTTCGTTGTTTCAAAGTTTCTGTTCAGAAGCTTGGATCCCACTGCTTGCAAAGGGCAGGGCGCTGTCCCCAAGGGAAAGAGGAGGAGGAGGATCGGCACTGCTGCTGATGGCTGCTTTCATCTTGCTGCTGAGGTCATTTTCCGAAAAGCCTTGTTTGTATACACTTAGTGCCCTCCCTTCATTTCCCTACTGTTGTGTAGGTCTGGTTGTATCTGTCTGTCTATTGGTCTGACTGTCTGTCTGACTGTTGGTCTGACTGTCTGTCTGACTGTTGGTCTGTCTGTTTGTAATGCTGGGTGACCCTGTGTCCCCGTTTCCCTCTGAAGGTGTGCTCTCGTCTCTTTCTTTTTTCGATTTGCATGTCATTTACTCTCTCTCTCTCTCTCTCTCTCTCTCTCTCTCTCTCTCTCTCTCTCTCTCTCTCTCTCTCTCTCTCTCTCTCTCCCCAGTATCTGTCTTTCTGTATCTTTGTTTCTATGTATTAGTGTCTGTGTGTCTATGTGTGTCTATGTGTGTGTGTGTCTATCTGTCTCTGTCTCTGTCCGTTGATTAGACTGGCAGATAAAGCAAAAAGGTCTATAAAACTGGTGTGATAAAAGCGTGGTTGTCTCATGCCCTTTTGTTTAACTGTCTGCACTGTGGCTCGGTGGTCTAGAGGTAACGCACCTGCCTCAAAAGCGGGAAGTCCAGCTTCAAAGTGTGTGGTGCTTTGGTCTCCGTTTGGGCCAGAAGCCTTGCTTCCGCCCTCTCTACCGTGAGGCGCATGTAAAGTAATCCACAGCAACAAGAGAGTTGTCCCTAGCGACGTTGTGTGGACTACAGCTGACAGGCTGACAGGGACAACACGTGCAGACAGGACCAGAACAACATGGGACCCCGGGGAGAGCGGCCCGAATTTCTGGCAGAGAAACCTGCCCTGACTTCATGTGGGATATAACACAATGTACAATACAATGCATGGCTGCCTCTGCTTGTCGGTCTCTCAGACACTCTGATTCATAACGTTAATGCAGGATTGCGCGCTCGCGCGCGTGTGTGTATGCTCTCTCTTTTTTCTTCCAAAGGTTTCAAGGTTAAGGTGTTCGCAGAACTGTAAACAGTCCGAAAATAATTCAAACAAGCCTATCTTGTATGGCATAACCCCCCCCCCCCCCCCCCCCCCCCCACCCACCCTCTCTCTCTCTCTCCTCTCCCTCCATTTTGTCATTTATCTCCCCGAGGCGTGTTCTAGAATACACTGAAATATTCAGGCCGTGTCTGTAGGGGCAGGATGAACCTGGTGGAGCCCATCTCTCGTCAGGTACAGGGTGCATGCTAGGTATTTTTGGTTCTGTAACTGAACAAAGGACGACAGGACTAACAGAATCTTTAACTGAAGTCGCAAAAATCCCCAACTTCAATTCACTACGCACCGGTGCCAAAATTCGAACCATGGACTTCATACACCTACAGGACTGAAGGCAAACGCTCCTATCCACTTGGCTGTGTTATCCCTCTCTAAGTGTTCAGGAAACTAATACAGATATCGGCTGATGGGGATACAGCCAGCCTCGGTCCTGCTGCTGTATTAGGAGGGAGGGGGAGATAAGTGTGTTAGATTAATGACTAGTTCCCACATTTCAGCCTGCACTCTTTGATGTCCGTACAATCGGGACTGGAATAATTGTGGCTCTGATTTGATTTGCCCGGTATTTGGCGATATTTCTACTTCCAGGCTTGCGGTGGTCTGTGATGGCATAGGGGTGGGGTAGGGGGTTTTGATTTAGGTTTATTACTTATTTTTTCTACACATTATTGCAGTTCTTTATTTTGTACTAGATACCGGCTAGGGGACGGGATAGCTCAGTGGTCGGAGCACTCGCTTTCCCCCAGCCAAGTTAAGCAGCGTCGAGCATGGTTACCACTTGGATGGGTGACCGTTTGCGCGCCTCGGCTTCAGTACAGTTCCCCCAGCTGTAAATGGGTACCTGCCCTCTTTAGGGTCAGGGAAGGTAAAGCAGCGAGGGAGAGGAGATGGGCGCCGCCCTCAATATGCTGTTCCCTAGAGAAGTGAGGTCTCTGACGCCTCGCTCCCCTACGACCTTATAGGTTATGGGACTCCTTTACCCCGGTTGATCTATTCTTTTGTCTTTATTCCTTTCTAGTCATTTTTGTTTTAAATTTAAAGTCATTTCCTTCTTAAGTCTGGGATAAACAAATAGTGCTTGAATCAACTTAGTCCTTGTCCTCATTGAAACCAATAAAAACACTATGTCCTTTCTTTCTCCTTTTTAGTTCTTGGACCGCTATACTCATAACGTGTGCACAGGCTTGCGCAAATATCTGCCCACTATATATATACTTTTATATATAATCAAATATAGTGTGGAAAAGCAAGTGCAGATAACCAATTAATAAGTTATAGTGCTCATTGTTAGATTCATAGTTGTCCAAAATTCGAAAACAAAGGAAATCCCCAAAACTGTCTTCACTATACAATAGCAATTTGAAGGCAGCATTAGGAAAATAAGTTGAGTACAGGCCATGTCTTTGTCCCGACCTGGTTTGAGTGTCAGTTTCTGGTTGAGCACTCTTGAGAGTTGCAGACAGTGTTTGAAACCCTCAATCCTCCTTTTGTGGTACCTAACAGCAAGCCACTCTCCATAATTCAGAAGTGTCTATCGCTGCCTTAAGAACAAATAGATATTCTTGTGGCCTACCACCGCTGCCAGCAAAAGATGAACATAGAGAGAGAAGGACAATGTATGAAAATAATAGTGATAAATAAAAAAAATGTACATGCAAATACGTGGCTAACGAATCTTTGTGCCTTATGTTCTTTGGGGATATTTTTCCTATCAAAAAGATGCAAGGGAGATCATAAAGACTGTATCCAGTCAACTGGTCTGTTTCAGCTGGATGACAATGTCAAACCGAATAGATAGATAGATTATATATATATATATATATTTGCTTTTTTCATCAAGCCATCTATCTAAAAAAAATCTGTTGTGTGTCTATGTCTGTGTGTGTGTAGGGGGGGGGGGAGGGTGCCTATGTGTGTGTGTGTGTGTGTGTTCGCGCGTACGCGCGTGTGGATATGTGTGTGCGCGGTTCTGTACGTGTGCGTTTGCGTGTTTCAGACACGTTTGTTCACATTTACATATGCACTGCGACATACTGAAGCTTGTCTTAGCACGTACGTGTTTCTACACACACACACACACACACACACACACACACACACACACACAATCTGCAGTACTCTGTATTGCTCTGTGACTGCTTTGTGTGTATATAGATGGGGACTTGCACCTCTGGCAGGATAACGCTAGGAAGCCTTGCTTGTCTGGGCTGCAAGTGGTGTGGTAGACAGAGAACAGCTGTATTGAGCAAGGGCTAGCTCCTTGCACCGGCTTTCTCTTGTATGTAGGCACCAGGGTATGGATGGAATTTATAGTCTTATCTATGATTTGATTTTCGAATTAAAAAAAATTTTGCTTGGAAGACAGTAATTTTGAGGGATTTTTTCCACTTTGGAGAGAGAGACTCATGATTAGTGGGGCTATCATATTGACAAAGAAACTTCAACAAAACAGTCAAAAACATGATAATGTTGGCATTTTGCAGAGTAATTTTTCCCAATACAGAGATACTTCAACTTCTTGTACACGATCATGCTGAACAAAGTTCTCGGGTTTCAGAGCATAAACTATATTCATACCCAAAGGTTTTAACTGGTAGACATGTTCACTATTCAGAATAGTTCAAAGAGACTGTTCATTCACGTTAGCGAAGTACTTTGACAGGAATTGAGAGAGAGAGTACATTGTGTTGTGTGTGTCTACATGATTATGCTATAGGAATGATTTCTACACACTTGTGCAGAGAGAGAGAGTACATTGTGTAGTGCGTGTACATAATTATGCTATAGGAATGGTTTCTACACACTTGTGCAGAGAGAGAGAGTACATTGTGTAGTGCGTGTACATAATTATGCTATAGGAATGGTTTCTACACACTTGTGCAGAGAGGGAGAGGTGCCTATCTACCGATGCCTGTGTATGTGTCCATGTGTGTGTGCATTGTCAGCACTGTAGGCCTGTGGTATTTCAGTGATAAATGTGTGTGCATTGTCAGCACTGATAGCTGTTATGTGGTTTCCCATTGTGAGGCATTGTACACTGTGTGCCTGTGGTACTTATGATAAATGTGTGTGCATTGCAGCACTGTAGCTGTGGTACTTCATGATTATGTGTGGTTCACATTGTCAGCAGTAGGCGCTGGGTACTTCAGTGATAAATGTGTGTGCATTGTCAGCACTGTAGGCTGTGGTACTTCAGTGATAAATGTGTGTGCATTGTCAGCACTGTAGGCTGTGGTACTTCAGTGATAAATGTGTGTGCATTGTCAGCACTGTAGGCTGTGGTACTTCAGTGATAAATGTGTGTGCATTGTCAGCACTGTAGGCTGTGGTACTTCAGTGATAAATGTGTGTGCATTGTCAGCACTGTAGGCTGTGGTACTTCAGTGATAAATTGTGTGCATGTTTCAGCACTGTAGGTCTGTGGTACTTCAGTGATAATAATTGTGTTGCATTGTCAGCACTTAGGCTGTGGTACTTCAGTGATAATGTGTGTGCATTGTCAGCACTGTAGGCCTGTGGTACTTCAGTGATAAATGTGTGTGCATTGTCAGCACTGTAGGCTGTGGTACTTCAGTGATAAATGTGTGTCCTTTCTTGGCGTCTGCAGTCCGATACATAAACCTCTTACACCAAGCACTAGTTTCTCAGCATCCCACATTTGCCATTTTGGATGTGGGCAGAATCCGGAAATAGAGTGTTCTCTGATCTGAGTTTCTGAGTAGCTGGGGCCACTGTTCTTGGTTTGTCTTCTGTTGGGTGTAGAGCTGGGTGGGAATGTTTGTCTGCAGGTTTCTTTTATTTTGGGGGTGTCTCTGTCTTCTGATTTTTCCTTTGTCTCTATTCTTCCGCAAGTGCAAGTCTATGATTGCTATGTCTGTCTGTCTGTCTGTCTGTGTTTATCTGGACCTTTTTCTGTCTCAACTTTCCGACTATTATTATGAATGTGGCTGTCTGTTTATAATTGTCTTGTTGTCATGTTCTTTTCGACTCTCAGAAAGACAGATAAACAGACAGAATGACAGACAAAACCAACAGAGGTACTACTTCAAAGGCATTAGCTACTACACATACACGCATAATCCTGGTTGATCTGAGAACTACACCTCGGAGGGTTTCTACCAGCAGGAGTGTATTTATCTAGACAGCTGTAGGACACTTCACAACTGTCCAGGTCGATAAGAATAACACTTGTATGTGGTTAGTTGGGTCATACACCGGATCCCTTGTCCTGTTTCATCAGCTCAGGATGTGTCAGAGGAATACAAATAGCCAAGTCCCGTGAGTCTGTAAGCATGGTTCACGAATGGTCTCCCTTCCATTACTTTCTGTCGTCTGCCTGCCAGGAATGTCCGTTGGGCATCCACCTGGGGTAATAGGAGGGAGTGGACACTGGACATCCATCTGGGGTAATCAGGAGGGAGTGGACACTGGGCATCCACCTGGGGTAATAGCAGGGAGTGGACACTGGGCAGGGAACTGCAGTGCAGGGTGAGGAGGGAATGGAGACACCGCTGGTGGCAATGGCGCCGCTGCTGACGTGGCCTTGAGGCAGGGCAGTGCCCGTGTTGGACGTGTAGTCAGTCCTACATTGCCACAATGGCAGGGGTGCCCTGGTGGCGTGTGGGTGTCATTCAGGTGACGTGTGGCATCATAACTGTCAAAGAAACGGCAGGAAAAGTATCACACGGAATTAAACTGACGTCATGACGTCATGACTTGGTTTTGCTAAACTCTGTTCTGTGACTGTGCTGTCCTGCTGTTCACACACAGTTTATTCCAACCTCTCCTCCTCAACCACCCCCAGCTTATTATGTGGTGGTGTCATAGTGAACTGTTCACAGGAAGCTCATTCATGCTTAGGCCACCGTGGAGTTACAGGTTCCTGCATTGCTGCTAGCGCACTTTGAAGATGTTCAGCGATGTCTGCCGCTAAGTTACCACAATCATGCCGGATCTAGGAAACCAGCTCAATACATCAATGCATTACAAGTCAGAGGGACTGTGTTGGGTAGGGTTCTCAGTGAGCACACAGCAAACCCACTCTTAGCCGACGCCAGCCACAGTCCACCCCGCCCCTCCCACTGCATGTCACTCTTCATGGGATTCGAACCTGAGACCTTCCTGCCAGGAACACAAGGCAACAAACAATACCTGAGACCTTCCTGCCAGGAACACAAGGCAACAAACAATGCCTGAGACCTTCCTGCCAGGAACACAAGGCAACAAAGAATACCTGAGACCTTCCTGCCATGAACACAAGACTTGCATAGCTGAACAGCTTGCGAACTGTACTTGACATAGTGAAGCACTGGTTTTGCTGAACTGTACTTGACATAGGCTGAAGCACTGGTTTTGCTGAACTGTACTTGACATAGGCTGAAGCACTGGTTTTGCTGAACTGTACTTGACATAAGCTGAAGCACTGGTTTTGCTGAACTGTACTTGACATAAGCTGAAGCACTGGTTTTGCTGAACTGTACTTGACATAAGCTGAAGCACTGGTTTTGCTGAACTTCACCTGACATAAGCTGAAGCACTGGTTTTGCGTGCTACACTGACTATGCAGACGTTGCATAAGTTTTATTATTTACTTTATTCTTTTTTTATCAAGGATAATGGAAAAATGATGGAGCCAGTTCCCCGTTAGAGCCAACCAGCAACACAATGAAACAACATCTCAAACTGATTCTTTATAATGTGCAAATTGAGGCCCTCAATACGCTGTTGTTTGGCGTTCCGCAGTCTAACTCCCTGACATTCACCCATAATGTGCGCTTCGATTTGTTTGTTTTTTACAAGATTCAGCGCTATATAAATTCCATATATTATTATTATTATTATTATTATTATTATTATTATTATTATTATTATTATTATTATGTGCAGTCCGTCACACTCTCCACACCTGGCAATGCCGGCAAGACCAAAGTGCTCCAGTTGAGAGGCTTACGTGTGTGGCTGCTTTCCGTACATCGCCATAGCTGTGGTCTACTTTCATGGAGAAAACGTGCTGTAATGTTAAGAGTGCATCTAAGATGAAGATATCTCAGCCTTTATTTCAAAGCAGACGCTGTGAAACGTCGGTCGCAAAGTTACAGATGTGGGAAGATCATAATCTTTTCTTTTTAAAGTGGCTATTGAAATGAGCTTGCAAACATGTAACGCTGTAGGCACTATTATCAAGTTCTAGATAATTATATTTATACACGAAATTTAAACAAGAACACCACTCGGAGAGGCAAGTTCGTGCAAATCATAACACAAATAAATCAGAAAACTACAAGACATTCCAAACACGTTTTCAGAGAGTGCATGAATTGATGAACATTTTCCATTCTTCTTTCTAGCTTGATCACTTAACATGACCGCCATGCCAGGCTGTTCTGTACAACAGCATACTGCAGGGTAAACAAGGCTGTCTGCAATCACACAGCTGACAGACTGGCTGTTCTGTACGACAGCATACTGCAGGGTAAACAAGGCTGTCTGCAATCACACAGCTGACAGACTGGCTGTTCTGTACAACAGCATACTGCAGGGTAAACAAGGCTTTCTGCAATCACACAGCTGACAGACTGGCTGTTCTGTACGACAGCATACTGCAGGGTAAACAAGACTGTCTGCAATCACACAGCTGACAGACTGGCTGTTCTGTACGACAGCATACTGCAGGGTAAACAAGGCTGTCTGCAATCACACAGCTGACAGACTGGCTGTTCTGTACGACAGCATACTGCAGGGTAAACAAGGCTGTCTGCAATCACACAGCTGACAGACTGGCTGTTCTGTACAACAGCATACTGCAGGGTAAACAAGGCTGTCTGCAATCACACAGCTGACAGACTGGCTGTTCTGTACGACAGCATACTGCAGGGTAAACAAGGCTGTCTGCAATCACACAGCTGACAGACTGGCTGTTCTGTACGACAGCATACTGCAGGGTAAACAAGGCTGTCTGCAATCACACAGCTGACAGACTGGCTGTTCTGTACGACAGCATACTGCAGGGTAAACAAGGCTTTCTGCAATCACACAGCTGACAGACTGACTGTTCTGTACGACAGCATACTGCAGGGTAAACAAGGCTGTCTGCAATCACACAGCTGACAGACTGGCTGTTCTGTACCACAGCATACTGCAGGGTAAACAAGGCTGTCTGCAATCACACAGCTGACAGACTGGCTGTTCTGTACGACAGCATACTGCAGGGTAAACAAGGCTGTCTGCAATCACACAGCTGACAGACTGGCTGTTCACTACGTGGCCCCCTTTCCTTTACACCATCCGCCTGCATAGTTACTGTGACCATGGTGCAGGGACATCACAGAGAGATGGCGGCCAGCTACAGGCAGCTCCTGTCCCCCCTATCAGCAATCCATGAGACTGACTGACTGACTGACTGACTGACTGACTGACCTACTGACTGACTACAGGCTTGCTGCTGTTGCTGCTGCTGCTGGCTCTGTGATCTGGGTGTGTCTGTGAACAAAGTTTTCTGGCTGCATGCTCTACTCTTTGACAGCTGGGCTTTTTGAGGATCCCGCATCCTCTGTCCCCCCCCCTCCCCCTCCCCCTCCCCCTCCCCTGCAGGCAGCAGGCACCTCCCTCCAGCTGCTGGCCCTGCTCATTTCACGCTCTGGTGGCCGCTCCACGCCACGTCACAGAATGATCACAGATTTGTGGTTAAGGTCTTGTGGGTTTTTTGTGGAGGTAGAAGGAACACAAGACTGCGCAGACATCTGACGATGAAAGCTTTTGGCAACTCTGGAACACTCTTTCTTCCTGATAGTTCTGTTGTAGCTCGTCTTCTTCTTCTTCTTCTTCTTCTTCTTCTTCTTCTTCTTTTCTTCTCTTCTTCTTCTTCTTCTCTCTTCTTCTTTCCCTTCTTCTTCTTCTTCTTCTTCTTCTTCTTCTCCTTCTTCTCCTCTGTACACCCACTTATGCGCATCTGCCTCACATCAAGGGTGGAAATGTTTGATGTACAAACAGTCCTCACCCCACTGAAAAAGTCCTGCTACATATTTTGAGGTAATAAATGATATTTTGAAGAAAAGAGACACTTAGATTATGGGTACAAATACAAAAAAAGAGACTTGAAAGAAAAAAAAATGATAGAGAAAAATGACTTTTTACTATCTAGCCTCAAGATAAACCATTTATTGTGGCTTCAGAAACACTTTGGGTCTGTCTTTTTGCAGCCGACAAAATCCTACCGTAGCTTTTTGAAGCGTTACACCTTTCATCAGCGGGTGCTAGAGCCCACATGTAGTGTAATCTGTCTAAACAAATGTAGCCGCCCCCTTTCTTCCACAGGCCTGTGTGGTGGGATATTATCTAAATGCACACCGTTGCCTTCCTCACAGAAAGCAGCCATCTGCAGGCAATATCTGCAATCCGTGCATGGACATCGAGTCTGACTTGAAAGCATTGCTGCTGCTGCTGCTGCTGCTGCTGCTGCTGCTCTAGGTCTCTGTGATGAAAGGCAACCAGAGGAGTGATCAGCTCTGACTTTATCAAGAGGGCGGCGTTTTTTGAGGATTAAGACGTTATTTTTTTGTTGGGAGGATTTAGACGTTAGGTTTTGTAAGGAGGATGAGGACATTACGTTTTGTAAGGAGGATTTAGACGTTAGGTTTTGTAAGGAGGATTAAGACGTTAGGTTTTGTAAGGAGGACGAGGACATTACGTTTTGTAAGGAGGATTTAGACGTAACGTTTTGTAAGGAGGATTAAGACGTTACGTTTTGCTAGGAGGATGAGGACGTTACGTTTTGCTAGGAGGATTAAGACGTTATGTAACGTGCAGGTGCAATGGTGAAGTGGCAAAGATAATGGCCTTCAACTTCCGGTTTTACGGGTCTTAAATCTCCTGTCATAGTTTTGAATCTGATCATAATTGTCCTGGTAGTTTGAGATTTTTGACCTCTTTCAATCTTTCGGGTCTGTTGTGACATTCGGCGATTGAGTTGAAAGTAAGAGTAAAAGAAGGTTATGTTAGTGAGAGTAGTTCTGTGTTTTCCCTCTTTTCACTCTTGTAAAATAAGAATGTTGAGAGTGACGTTGATTGTGCAAGCTGCAGTCATTTAAAAATAAAAGACTGAACACATGACTTCAGTCAGCTCCCAGTCAATATCAGACAGCCTCACTAAAAAACAGGGTTAAACTACTATTGTTTTGGCCTGATTTAAAATCGCAAGTAGAAAGCTTGTTGTTGTTTAACCCTGCTGATATCAGGACAGCTTCCTTGAGCACAGTGACATCGTATCTCATCAGCCGACACTGCACACTCTGCAGCCCGCTGTTTTCCCCTGTCAATATAAAGATGCACGGCTAGCAGTCCATTATTTCCTTCTTACTGGCCTAGAGTCCTTTTATTCCTTCAAATCTAGACAGACAAACCTCTAGCATCAATCGTCGCGACAGGAAGTGTTCAAGTTCCAGACAGGAAATGATAGCCCTCCTCCTATCCTGGAATGACAGATCATTTTAGCAGTTATTTATTTGTATTTGTAAGGTATAGCGCTATATAAATTCTAGTTATTATTATTATTATTATTATTAATTTTTATCTCCCAGCAGGTTATACGGTACACTTTGAACTTTGCTCCAGTTTGATCTTGTACTGACTCCCATGCTCTCTAACAAGTCCTTGATAATATGACGATCAATTGCAATCTGAAATCTTCTTCGTTATATATTCACACATCAGGAACTAACTGCACAGGGGAGAAACGATTTTACAACTGTTTCATTTTTACGTGAGAACTAGTGGCCGACTGATGATAATTATGCTGCAGGGCATCACTCATTTTTCCGACACAGTGACCTCGTTTAGCGGCCAGCGGGGATGCAGGAAACGTTGGGGATGGTCGGTAAGTGCAGGTGCTAATGAAGTCCGTGTACCGCTCCCTGCCGCAAAGCTGACCTACACACGGGGGACATTCTTTGATGATGCCTGGATCCTGCTGCTGCTGCTGCTGCTGCTGCTGCTGGAGTTTCAAAGACAGGACAGTGTCCTTCCTTGGCCTGAAAGGTCAACTAGGAGAGCAGCCAGACGTCAGGACAGCGCTGTCATATCGACTGGGACTTGCTGCTATGTCTATGTCATATTCTGTTTTTATTGCCAAACTATAGCTTGCCAACATAGGACGATTAATAATAATAATATAATAATAATATCATATGGAATTTATATAGCACTGAATCTTGTAAAAAGAAATCCAAGCGCTTACAGATTCTCGATCTGGAGAAACACGTACTTTTCTGTTATACTTGTTTATAAATCTCATGGTATTTTAACCTAAAGCATGGCCAGATTTCTGAGACCTGTTTACACTTTCCCTAGAAACACAACATTGAAGAGGAAGTTGTGCTCTACAGTGCCACTGGACTGTGTGGAGGGCACGCACCCTCCTCCATTCCTGCTCCAAACAGGGAGGTGAGTCACACAGTCCTGCAGTGGCAGCTGCCGAAGACCGCCTGCATCGTCTCCCTTTAGCAGCCCCCTTCACCCCCGCCAGGCAGTCAAGGACCTGTGCAGTGCAGAGCCTGTTGACCAGCAGACACTCTCTGTGCAGTGCACAGCCTGTTGACCAGCAGTCACTCTCTGTGCAGTGCACAGCCTGTTGACCAGCAGTCACTCTCTGTGCAGTGCACAGCCTGTTGACCAGCAGTCACTCTCTGTGCAGTGCACAGCCTGTTGACCAGCAGACACTCTCTGTGCAGTGCACAGCCTGTTGACCAGCAGACACTCTCTGTGCAGTGCACAGCCTGTTGACCAGCAGACACTCTCTGTGCAGTGCACAGCCTGTTGACCAGCAGACACTCTCTGTGCAGTGCACAGCCTGTTGACCAGCAGTCACTCTCTGTGCAGTGCACAGCCTGTTGACCAGCAGACACTCTCTGTGCAGTGCAGAGCTTGTTGACCAGCAGACACTCTCTGTGCAGTGCAGAGCCTGTTGATTAGCAGACACTCTCTGTGCAGTGCAGAGCTTGTTGACCAGCAGACACTCTCTGTGCAGTGCAGAGCTTGTTGACCAGCAGACACTCTGTGCAGTGCAGAGCTTGTTGACCAGCAGACACTCTCTGTGCAGTGCAGAGCTTGTTGACCAGCAAGTCAAGTCAAGTCAAGTCAAGTCAAAAACACTTTAATCATCCCATGAAGGGCAATTACAATACTGACAGGCAGATTGATACTCATCAAATATATCAAAGACACAAAAGCTATATTTCATATTGGTTTTCAAATAAAATGTCACCACACACACACACACACACACACACACCCCCACACACGCGCGCATGCGCACAAACATCAATTGTGAACACAATTTTAAACCCATTGACTAGAAGACATAAAAACTTATTTTTACGCACGCATATACGCAGCACGTACACACGCACGTACGTGTGTGTGCGAATACGCCCACGCACACCCACACCATACACCAATATATGACACTCTCTGTGCAGTGCAGAGCCTGGTCACCAGCAGACACTCTCTGTGCATGGCTGCTGCCAGTTATATGTCACCGTGATCTTCTTCTTCTTCTTCTTCTTCTTCTTCTTCTTCTTTGTTATCGAATGCGCAGACACAAATCAGATTGAAGGTCTTGATACTGATTTATTTTAAATCGCTTTCTAAATATGCTTATGGGTCTAAAAATATGGTTGTCGAAGACGAACATAAATCTTCGTTTAAAAATAAATCTAGGCCTATATTTACGTTGTACCTCCTATGACTAGCAAGACTTGTATGTCATACTTTGATTTTGCATAGAATCAATCAATGCATGTGTATCTTTTTAAAATCTAAATGAAGAAATAATCCCAAACTAGTTATGTGAAAGCAATTAATAATGACTCTGTAAAAGCTTTTCGCGGAAATACACTTAGTCACATGCAGAGATCTGTTTTCCTTGCATGCCTGCACAGGAAAAAGCAGCTGCAGTGGTCAGTGGGTACAGCGTTAATGAAGTCTTTGTTGCTGTCCTGACACAGGCTGCCCTACACAGGCTGAGCTTCTTTGATGACGCTGCATCCTCCTGCTGCTGTCAGGGTTTCAAAGCCAGCACACTGTGCCTCACTGACCTCTGAACACTGTGTCAGAGAGAGAGAGAGAGAGAGAGAGAGAGAGAGAGAGAGAGAGAGAGAGAGAGAGAGAGAGAGACAGAGACAGACAGACAGACAGACAGAGACAGAGATAGAGAGAGAAAGACAGACAGACAGACAGACAGAGACAGAGACAGAGACAGAGAGAGAACATGTAGTCAAACTTATTGGAAATTTCTTCTATTATCTAAAGCATCTTTTTCTGTTTCTGATAATTTGTGTATTTGGGACAGCCCTTGACCTCTGTAAAAAGTAGTAAACAGAGTTAAAACATGAGCGTTTGGACGTAGAACCACAAGACTGGCACTACTGACGTGCTTCAACCAGTTGCTAGGAACAATGCTCTCGTGGCGGGAGTTGTCTGCCCTGCTGTGTGCACCATGCACGCCCCGCATCAGCCCTGCCTTGGCATCCCATCCCAGAGACCACCAGCCAGCCCTGCCTTAGCATCTCATCCCAGAGACCACCAGCCAGCCCTGCCTTAGCATCTCATCCCAGAGACCACCAGCCAGCCCTGCCTTAGCCTCCCATCACAGAGACCACCAGCCAGCCCTGCCTTGGCATCCCATCCCAGAGACCACCAGCCAGCCCTGCACTGGGGGCTCTCTGCAGACTGCAGGCAACGGGGCCCTTCTCTCAGCCATCAGAGGGGTGCAGTATAGAGGAAACACGAGGCAGGAGGGTGGAGGCAGTGACTCACTACACTGTGTTGACAGGGCAGGAGGGTGCAGGCACTGACTCACTACACTGTGTTGACAGGGCAGGAGGGTGCAGGGTGCAGGCAGTGACTCACTACACTGTGTTGACAGGGCAAGAGGGTGCAGCACTGACTCACTACACTGTGTTGACAGGGCAGGAGGGTGCAGGCACTGACTCACTACACTGTGTTGACAGGGCAGGAGGGTGCAGGCACTGACTCACTACACTGTGTTGACAGGGCAGGAGGGTGCAGCACTGACTCACTACACTGTGTTGACAGGGCAGGAGGGTGCAGCACTGACTCACTACACTGTGTTCAGGGCAGGAGGTGCAGCACTGAGCTCACTACCACTGTGTATGTCAGTGGCAGTGAGTGCAGCATGACCCACACTGTGTTCCGAGGTGCTGCATCTGAAACTCCTTTGAGTTTTACAGCAGGAGGTGTAGCACTTGAAAACTGATGTGACAGGCTTGGAAAGCAACTGACCACACACGTCAGAGACAGCAAGCGGACAAACTCTGGACTTATATCTGCCATGCAGCATGACCCCAAGTGCTTTCCATGTGTCCACTGAAATTTAAACAGCTTAACACAGGATATTTAAGAGAGACCTGAAAAGTAAGACAACGACAAAAGAAGCTAAGAAAAAATGACTAAATATCGACATGAGCAGCAAAGACAGAATGATGAAGCAAGACCAAAAAAATAAAGAAAAAAGAAGACGAAGAAATATAGAATTTATATAGCGCTGAATCTTGTAAAAAAACAAACAAATCAAAGCGCTTGCACTCAGATCATTTACACGCATCCAACTCTCCTTAAACATAATGAAAAAAACAACATATTTCAAATCCATGCGCGCGCACGCACGTACGCACGCACGCACGCGCACACACACACACACACACACACACACACACACACACACACACACACACACACACACACACACACACACACACAATCGCGAACACACTTAGAAGGTGAAAGATGCTGTTGAAAATTAGGGACAGATAAGTGGGGCAAAGTCTCAGGTAGGAAATAAGTGTGTTTTGAGGCTGGATTTGAAGGTATCAAGTGCAGGCTTTTGGCGAAGTGAAAGAGGGAGGTCATTCCAGGTGGATGGACCAGAAACAGAGAAACCATCAAATAAGTCGGTTTACAAAAACATCTGAATGAGGAAAATTAACCAAGCTGGGGAAATTTCAAACATTTTTGTTAGAAAGCAACAGTTACTCCTGGTATAGGTCAACTTAACAAAAAAGAATAGGGCAAAATACACGTTGTCACACATTGGAGATTGCTGTATTTTCTGCGCTCAGTTGACAGAACACAGGTACAAAAGCCCAGCAGCTGGGGTCAGAGAGTGCCCCTGCTGATAATCCTCGCCTGCATGCTGACACAGCAGTGACCTTCCTGGAGTAATGGTCTTTGAGCACATCTGGATACTGCTGCTGTGATGCCGTCAAAGCCACCACAGCCTGCCCCCTGACCTCAGAGATCAAAGAACGCGCTGGCAGATTGACACACAGAGACGATGCCCTCATGTGCCTTGCTCTGTCAATATCTCTTCTTCTCCTTCTTTCTGATGCCAATTATGGCCTCTAGAATTTCAAAGCAAGTGACACACATGTGCTAATGCAGAAATTCAACAAAAAACAGACAAAACAACTCTGTTTGTCTGTCTGTCTGTCTGTCAGTCTCTGTCTGTTTGTCTCTCTCCTTTTTATTTCTCTATGTCCTTCTTTGTTCATTCGTTTGTTTGTTTCTTTCTTCCTTCTTTTTTTTTCCTCATCCATTCCTACCGTCCTTCCTTCTTCCCTTCCTTCCTTCCTTCCTTTCTTGTATGCTTTTTGTTCTTCCTTTCCTTCTGTCCTGTCAAACAAAGAACTGCCCCATTCCCCTGGCTTCTCTTCACATGTAGCAAGGATGCAGAGGGATTGGACATCACATGGCTATGTATAATGGACCATTGTAGCAGGGATACAGAGGGATTGTACATCACATGGCTATGTATAATGGACCATTGTAGCAAGGATGCAGAGGGATTGGACATCACATGGCTATGTATAATGGACCATTGTAGCAGGGATACAGAGGGATTGTACATCACATGGCTATGTATAATGGACCATTGTAGCAAGGATGCAGAGGGATTGTACATCAGATGGCTATGTATAATGGACCATTGTAGCTGGGATGCAGAGGGATTGTACATCACATGGCTATGTATAATGGACCATTGTAGCTGGGATGCAGAGGGATTGTACATCACATGGCTATGTATAATGGACCATTGTAGCTGGAATACAGAGGGATTGTACATCACATGGCTATGTATAATGGACCATTGTAGCAGGGATGCAGAGGGATTGTACATCACATGGCTATGTATGTAGCAGGGATGCAGAGGGATTGTACATCAGATGGCTATGTACAATGGACCACTGTAGCAGGGATGCAGAGGGATTGTACATCACATGGCTATATATAATGGACCATTGTATCAGGGATGCAGAGGGATTGTACATCAGATGGCTATGTACAATGGACCACTGTAGCAAGGAAGCAGAGGGATTGTACATCACATGGCTATGCATAATGGACCATTGTAGCTGGGATGCTTCACTGGAGCGCACAGTGTTGTCAACAGCAACATTGCCCGGGGCAGCTGAAAAGTCGGCACGAAAATAGGAACGCTCTGCCAGCTTTTGTTGCCTGCAGAAGTTCGGTGCAATGAGTACAATGGCTCAGCACAATAGTAGTGCCTGGCTTGGGGACACAGGTATCACAGGTAAAAACGGACAGACACTGTCTGAAAGAAATACAGGCCCAGAGAAAGACAGACTAGCTAGCAGACACATGTAGAGAAACAAAGAGCCACTCAGATAACAAGACACAGACACAGACACACAATAGAAACATACGAAACAAAAACAAATCCCCCCCAGAACACACACACAGACACACACACACACACACACAAACACACACACACACACACACACACACACACACACACACACACACACCCCACTGGAAGGTTGCCCAGCACTATGAGTGGTGACATGTCTGTTCGATACAGTTCAACACACTAACTATTCATGATCATCTTTGATCCTGCCTCCCACTCTTAGTATCCTTGTAACAACACACACAAAGAAACGCACGACAATGGTTTAACAAGACAGAAACTCTCTATACCTACGTCGTGGGGTAATTGTATGGACACTGCCTGTGGAAACACACCCTTGAGGCAACGAGCCTCAGCCAGCTAGGATGCCTAGTTCAGGGAGGACAATACAACGCTCCACAACACTCTTCAGACCTCATTGCTTACTTCCATTTCATTTCACGCTTCAACGCAACATGTATTGAACTATGTGCAATGCCCGAGACAAACAAGGACACTGAAACAAAGGGTCGATTACAGCATTATAATATTACACAACAACTGTTCCTTCAAACTATTACAACATTATATTCACAACAACTGTTCCTTCAAACTGTATTACACCATTGTAGTTCACACCAACTGTCCCTTTAAACTGTATTACACCATCATAGTTCACACCAACTGTCCCTTTAAATGTATTACACCATCATAGTTCACACCAACTGTCCCTTTAAACTGTATTACAGCATTATAGTTGCACACCAACTGTCTCTTCATACTGTATTACACCATTATAGTGCACACACGTCCTTAAACTGTACCATTATTTCACCAACTGTCTCTTCATACTGTATTACACCATTATAGTGCACAGCTGGTGCAACGTTCGTCACTGCAGTGCCCCTACGACCCCGGAGGGGGTTATGGGAGCAGATGAGATGAGATGAGAGTTCACAACTGTCCCTTCAAATTGTATTACACCATTATAGTTCACAACACCTGTCCCTTTACACTGTATTACACCATTATAGTTCACAACAGCTGTTCTTTTAAACTGTATTACAGCATTATATTCACAAACAGCTGTCCCTTCAAACTGCATTTCCCATGATTATTGTCTGAGGCTATGTTGATCTGAAAGCTTAAACTCAGTCTTCAAAGTAAGATACCCGTGGTTCAAATCTGGGTCAACGTTTTTTTGGTGTTTTTTTTTCTCTCAATGCACTGACTTTGTGTGGCTTTCATCTTTTAGAAGTGTTAACAAACGAGGTCATGTATGTAACGCATAGTTCACACATGTGCAAGAATCAGGAACATACTGAGCATGCAATTTCAGACCCAGCATGGGATAAGCTCTGTCAAGTTCAACTGGCCTAAGACAGGCCACCAGGAAATACGTGGTGTGCTCCCACAACGATGCAAAGGATTTTTTCCTATTTTCATCTCTTCCTTAATTTTGATGATGATAACATAAGTGCTCATATGTTGTTGTTTTTTACATCTAGTCCCCTAGTGCATGTGGTTTTGTCAAAGATGCCGTTCGTCCTATCAACACAAATGGCCGACTCAGCAAAAGGACTGTCTCAGCAAAAGCAAAAGGACTGTCTCAGCAAAAGGACTGTCTCAGCAAAAGGACTGTCTCAGCCTGCCTGAGGGCCGAGGACAGGACAGAGCCAGGCCCGGCAGTCAGCCAGGACAGCCAGCAGCGGATGACCTGACTGCCCCACAGTGACCCGGCAGTCAGCCAGGACAGCCAACAGCGGATGACCTGACTGCCCCACAGTGACCCGCCAATGAAGGCCGCCACCAGCTCAGCCTCTATAGCCACTGAGGGCCAGCGTCAGCAGTCTGTCTTCCTCCATCCTTCACACACACACACGCACACACACACACACGCACACACACACACCCACCCCCCGCCCACACCCACACACACACACACACACACACCCACACCCACACATACACACACACAGGTTTGTGTATATATGTGTGTGTGAGGGGGGGGGGGGGGGAAGCAGTTGGTGTGGGTTTTTTATTTTTATTCTGTTTTGTCTTCTTTGTTTGTTTTGGTTTGGTTTTTCGTTGTTGCTTGTTTGTTTGTGTTATGACGGATATTTTTTCAAGATTTTTGAACTATTTGAATTGTATGGTCTCATATTTTTCTGGGTTTATTGTTTTGTTTTAATTCCATATATGCATATGTTATTGGTTTTTTGCTTGATTTGTATAGTTTACCATAGATTAGGTTTTTTATTCTATGTCTGCATATACATTATCTTTTTTTTCTCGCTTTTTTTCTTTCTTTAGATAGATGGCTTGATGAAAAAAAGCAAATGCACTGCTTATTCAATGTACCATCTGAAAATAAAAGTTTGACTTTGACTTTGACACACGCACACACATACACACACACACATCTACACGCACACAACACACACACACGCACACATGACCTGCACACAGCCAGGTTCTGGAGGAGGAGGGCAGGCCAGGCTAGGGGCAGCCAGCTGTGAGCATTTCAAAGCCAGCACAGGGCAGGGCAGTGAGCATATGTGGCTGTGCACATCAAAGAACACAGCCAGGCAGACACACAGACAGACAGACACACAGCCAGGCAGACACACAGACAGGCAGACATACAGACAGGCAGGCAGACAGGCAGACAGGCCGGTAGGCAGACAGGCAGGCAGGCAGGCAGGCAGACACACAGCCGCACAGGCAGACAGACAGACAGACAGACAGGCAGGCAGGCAGGCAGGCAGGCAGCCAGACAGGCAGGCAGGCAGCCAGAAAGACAGACAGACAGCCAGGCAGACGGACAGACGGACAGACAGACAGACAGGCAGGCAGACAGACAGGCAGGCAGGCAGGCAGGCAGGCAGGCAGGCAGGCAGGCAGGCAGGCAGACAGACAGGCAGGCAGGCAGCCAGAAAGACAGACAGACAGCCAGGCAGACGGACAGACGGACAGACAGACAGACAAACAGGCAGGCAGACAGACAGACAGGCAGACACACAGCCACACAGACAGCCACACAGACAGACAGACAGACAGAGGGCAGTCCATATCTGCCTTGCCTAGCTCCCAGCTGTGCCGCCAGTCACGCCATGAACATAGTAGTTGCCAGCTGCTGTGTGCTGCAGCTCTAATGATGCTGGTCCATGCAGGCACCAAAGGTTCAGCTGCTGTGTGCTGCAGCTCTAATGATGCTGGTCAATGCAGGCACCAAAGGTTCAGCTGCTGTGTGCTGCAGCTCTAATGATGCTGGTCCATGCAGCCACCAAAGGTTCAGCTGCTGTGTGCTGCAGCTCTAATGATGCTGGTCCATGCAGGCACCAAAGGTTCAGCTGCTGTGTGCTGCAGCTCTAATGATGCTGGTCAATGCAGCCACCAAAGGTTCAGAGCTTGTGAAGTCTGCCCGCTGTGCTGTGATCGATACAAGGGAGTTCAAAGGATTCGCCACCACGGTTGGTAGTTTTGAAATGATGGCGGCTGGAGTTGGGAGAAGTGAAGAGATAAGTAAGAGGTAACATACAGAGATGAAGGTGATAAGGACTGTGCAAAGGTCGTGTCACTTTCTACGGGTGTATCAGTTTGTGCTGCATGCTTTGGCATGTGTACTCCACTGTAAGGTCAAACACAGAAGTAAGGAGATTTATGAAACAGACAGATAAATAGACGGACGCATAAGCTAACGACTGAACACACGCACACATGTGCGCGCGCACGAACGGACGGACGGACGCACACACAAAACATACACACACACACACACGCACAGACAACGATCATGCACAACTTTGCAGACAGCTGTGCCTCATGCCCTTTAGGCCTCCAGTGTGGGCTCCCACACAGAATCACTGCAGACAATAGAAGAGCATTATCGTGATGACTACATTCCAGAAACTGGTCTGGCACACAGACCTTGCTCCTTGTGAGTGCGGATGTCTGGGTCACTGAGTGTAGTGAAGCCAGCTGTCTGTCTGTCTGCCTGTCTGTCTGTCTGTCTGCCTGTCTGTCTGTCTATCTGCCTGCCTGCCTGTCTGTCTATCTGTCTGCCTGTCTGTCTGCCTGTCTGTCTGCCTGTCTGTCTGTCTTCGAGGGCTGGATGTAAAAATAAAGTATTGTAATTATTCTATTACCCTCAGAAAATAAAATTTCGTTATCGTTATCGTTGTCTGTCTGTCTGTCTGTGTATACCTGCGGCAGACAAGAGCAGGGACTCTGAAGAGCCAGCTGTTCTGACCCTCACTCTCAGTCTTCGGGTTGTCAGAAGACGCTGTGTGTTTCGGAGTCCTCCTGCCTGCTACTGCGTCGCTTGTGAGAAGAGAGCTGGGGGGGGGGGGGGGGGGGGGGGGGGGGGGGGGGGGGGGTATGAGGGGGAATAGTCTCATGGTTAGAGATGGAGGTGGGAGTGGCAGATGAGAAATCTGTTGTATTATAGCGTTCTGGTTCAGCGTCATGTGGTTAGACTAGCGCCTCTGCCCGCCAGTCCTGGGGAAACAACCACAACTATGTCTGGAGTGCTGACACACGCGCGCATGCACGCACACACGTCTAACGATGATGATGATGATGATTATTATCTTTGTCTTAGATTTGCAGATAAACATTCAAGGATTAATGTTTCATCTAGCGCTTGTAAGAGAGAGAGAGAGAGAGAGAGAGAGAGAGAGAGAGAGAGAGAGAGAGAGAGAGAGAGAGAGAGAGAGAGAGAGAGAGAGAGAGAGAGATGCACTAAACCACTTATCTTGTGATGCACAAGGGAAAGTACTCTCTGGTTAAACGACAATACACGGACTATCAGCTGTCTTGGCCTTCTAAAAACAAAACCACCCCTTCCTTCCGCAACAGAGGGGAGGCAAAGAGAGAGTGTGGAGAGTCTGGCGACCATAGCACAGTATAGACTACAGACCAAAGCACAGGTCCAAACCAAAGCACAGGTCCAAACCAAAGCACAGGTCCAAACAAAAGCACAGGTCCAAACAAAAGCACAGGTCCAAACCCACTCTGCGGGATGACCCACAACAGCCATAGGAGATTCTGCAAATGGCAGCAGCGTTGACTAGCGAGACAGACGAAACTTGCTGATGTCTCCTGGACAACAGTGGACAACACTGGACATCACTGAACAACACTGGACATCACTGGGCAACACTGGACATCACTGGACAACACTGGACAACACTGGGCATCACTGGACATCACTGGACAACACTGGACAACACTGGGCATCACTGGACAACACTGGACAACAAAGGGCAACACTGGACATCACTGGACAACACTGGACAACAAAGGGCAACACTGGACATCACTGGACAACACTGGACAACAAAGGGCAACACTGGACATCACTGGACAACACTGGACATCACTGGAGAACACTGGACATCACTGGACAACACTGGACAACAAAGGGCAACACTGGACATCACTGGACATCACTGGACATCACTGGAGAACACTGGACATCACTGGACAACACTGGACAACACTGGACAACACTGGACATCACTGGAGAACACTGGACATCACTGGAGAACACTGGACAACACTGGACAACACTGGACATCACTGGACAACACTGGACAACAAAGGGCAACACTGGACATCACTGGACATCACTGGACATCACTGGGCAACACTGGACATCACTGGACATCACTGGACATCACTGGAGAACACTGGACATCACTGGACATCACTGGACAACACTGGACATCACTGGACAACACTGGACAACACTGGACAACACTGGACAACACTGGACATCACTGGACAACACTGGACAACACTGGACATCACTGGACAACACTGGACATCACTGGACAACACTGGACAACACTGGACAGCACTGGACAACACTGGACAACACTGGACAACACTGGACAACACTGGGCATCACTGGACATCACTGACAGCAGGAGGCAGACCACGCTCTGTGCAGCAGCAGCAGCAGCGGCAGCTCCAGTGCCCTGTCTGTCGCCCACAAGACCCAGCTGTAAGCTTGCCGCTCTGGCGTGTCTGCTGTCACAGGCAGGCAGGCAGGCAGGGGTCAGAATCTAATAATAATAATAATGTATGGAATTTATATAGCGCTGAATCTTGTAAAGCAACAAATCAAAGCGCTCAGATTTCATTTCATACCACTTTAAGTCACGGCAGATTTCTCTCCGTGAAATTCGGGCTGCTCTCCCCGGGGAGAGCGGGAGAACGCGTCACCATAAGCGCAGCGCCCCCCATTTTTTTTTCTTTTTCATGTCTGCAACTGTATTTGTTTCCCTATCAGAGTGGCTTTTTTCTAAGAATTTTGCCAGGGACAACTCTCTTGTTGCCGTGGGTTCTTTTACGTGCGCTAAATAATTACGTGTAACACACGGGACCTCGTTTTATCGTCTCATCCGAAAGACTAGCGCCCAGACCACCACTCATGGTCTAATGGATGGGGGAAAAGTTTCCGGTCCAAACGGGGTACGAACCGCCGCACACTTCAGACCCGGACTTTTCGCTTTCTAGACAGGCGCGTTACCTCTAGACCACCGATCCACCGTAAATCTATCCAGACTGAGTCTGAAAGAAGGGGGACAGATTCTAGCGATGTCACAGTTCCATGTATGTGTAGGCCTGCCAGTGCCCAATGATGTTTTTTAGAAGAAGTGGAACTTCGAAGAAGAAGAAGAAGGTCACCGTGCACACTTGATCACCTTCTGTCAGCACTCAATGGAGTGCAGGAACGCAAAACATACTCAACATGTACTCGGGGCTTTACCAACGCATCTAGTGGATTTCTTTGTAGATGTTACATTGCATGTAAGGAACATTCTGCAAGTAGACACTCGCCTTTCAAATAAATTGAAAAGAGAACGCAAGCCCTAAAAGTCCAGATTTGAAGGAATAGACTCAACCCCCCCCCCCCCCTCTACACACACACGTGCGCGCGTGCTTGAGGCGAGAAGGGAAGAGACATCATAGGTGATGTTATCGTGATAGCTAGCGGCAATGACCACCCAGTGCAGTTCTGCAACATGGAGGGTCAGATACTGGGGCTGGTATTTTATTTCTCTGCTGTCTGTCGCTTTCCTTTTCGAGTCATTTTATTTTCCCGCTCTTTTTGTTGTAATGCTGTTGCTGCTGTTGCTGATGACGCTGTTGTTGTTCTAGATGGTTGGCTTGTTGAAAAACAGTGAATGCAGTGCAGGACAAACTAGGAATAAAGAGCTTAATTTGACTTTGATATAAAGATTTGAACTTTACATTGATTTTTGACTCTGACTTTTCTCTCTCTCTCTCTCTCTCTCTCTCTCTCTCTCTCTCCTCTCTCTCTCTCTCTCTCTCTCTCTCCTTCTCTCTCTCTCTCTCTCTGAAACACACGCACACATACATACATACATACATACATACATGCATGCATACAAACATACATAAATACATACATGCATACATACACGCACACACTGCACGCGCACGGGGACGCTCACCCCCCCCCCCCCCCCCACCTCCAACATAATCTAGACAGATAAACAAATAAGAAGGCTCCACAAACCAACCACTTAAAAACAAACAGAAATCCCCCCTCCCTCCCTCTCCCACCAAAAAATACGGCGCAACAACAGACCTGTCTTTTGGGAAAAC
>CM054144.1:889484-894484 GCA_028751875.1 Rapana venosa
TATAAACATGATAAAACACAAACATGGGCTGATTGAGTTTATGGTAATTATAAACATGATAAAACACAAAAATGGGCTGACTGAGTTTATGATGATTATAAATATTATACAACACAAACAAATGGACAAATTGAGTTTCTGATATAAACATGACAAAACACAAAAAAATGGAATATTAGTAAGCATCATAGACTGAATGACAACGTCAATAACATGGAGAAGACGATGACAACTATAGCGATTATGCAGTTACGAACATTGTGAAGAAGATAATCAGAGAGAAAAAATATAAAAAAGAAGAAGACGAAATGCAATGCAGAAAAATTTAGAAACAATTTCAAAGAAGAAATACAAAGAAGAATTGTGAAAAAGAACAAGAATGGCGAGGAAGAATTGTAAAGAAGAGAATTACAAAGAAGTATGCAAAGAAGAATACGAAAAATGTAAAGAAGAAGAAGAAGAAGAAGAAGAAGAAGAAGAAGAAGAAGAAGAAGAAGAAGAAGAAGAAGAAGAAATTGCAAAGAAGAAGAAGAATTGCGAAGATGAAGAATTGTGAAGAATTGTGAAGAAGAAGAAGAAGAAGAAGAAGATGATGATGATGATGATGACGATGATGATGATGATGATGATGATGATGATGATGAAAAAGAATTCCGATGAAGAAGAATTATGATGAAAAAGAACTGCAAAGAAGAAGAATTGTGAGAAAGAAGAATTGCGAAGACGAAGAATTGCGAAGAAGAGGGCGAATTGCAGAAAAGAAGAATGGTGAAGCCAGAGAAGTGTTCATGCAGATTACAGAGAAGGGGTGCTCCCCACACCCTGGTGACGACTTCCTGTCAAGTATGACGACAAGCTGATACAGGAACGTTTGTTGTGACATAATAATACAAGCAATACAATGTAGTGCGACACAGTTCAGTGCAAAGTAACATAATGAAACATAATGGAATGCAATAAAACTGAAACCACCATAGTTCAGCACAGTACAATACAGAACAGTACAACACAATACCACACAACACAACAGCATGCAATACAAGACAATACTCTACAATAACTTTAGCAGCATTTTCCTCTTAGCAATAAGAGATGCCAACAAATCCAATCCTGCGATTTTCAACGCTTTTCTGTAGCTGGCAAAAGTTCAAAGCAAGCAATATGGAGCCTCCTTGAACAAGTCTTTTCTAGTTTTTAACGGCCAGCAGTTGAAGTGTGTGGCCGGAAGCGGGGTAATCAGCTGCACTGCCGCCACTTCAGCCACACAGCTCGTAAAAGAGGGGAGACACAGCCCTCGCTCAGTTTGTTTCATTTCACTGAAGAGCCATTTTAAAGAGGCGAAGCTTGGCTTTCAATGGCGTGATGGATTCTTCCCGGGCGTTTGACAGGAGTCAGATCCGCTTTATTTCCATTTTTTCCAGTGTTCGCTTTTGGCTGTTTATGTCTGTGCTTTCCTTAGAGAAGTGGAAGGTCAAGGTGTGTGGGGGATGATCAGGGTTTTGGGTGATGGCGTTTATTCCACATGATCTGGGTGTACGCCAAGGCCACTTCCTACTTCCTGCATTTTCCTCCAAATCAGTATGGTCATCTACTAGTTAAAAGGCTGTACATTTCAAGCTTGGATTGAAATAGAGAAGAGGTTATAGCATTGTGTATGTATGAATGTATAAATAATCTGTTCAAATAGTAGTATTTACTGACAAAAGAGAGATACTTCAATAAAAAAGAAATAAACTGCTGAACATAGTTAAAACAATCCAGTTTTTAAAAAAAGCAAACGAACAACAAAAGCACAAGGAGAACCAAGCATGTCAACGAAGAAAGAATGATACAAGCAAAACGAAAACAAAGGCTTTAGGAAGCATCCCATTGCTATATCGTTTTTTCCAGCCTCACACAAGATAGACAGGTATCAGGAAAAGCAACAGCTTGAATTCAGCCCTCCCTGGTTTGGGGCAGAACGTCGCTGTGGCTGTGTATCGCCAAACATCAAGCCCAGGAAGAGCACCAATCCAGACTTGCTGCTCAGCAGCAGACAAACAGACACAAAGTATGTTTCCATTCCTGGGAAAGTCAGTAACCTCTAGCACTAAGTTCCAGAATTCAGCAGAGAGAAGATGCAAAGAAGCCAAGTGCGCGTGGAATGAAGCTGATGGCAGCAGCGGCTGTATGGTCGGACAGGCCGCCAGCTGTGGTGAGGAGGAGGAGGACTACAACAGGCCAGGGTGTTCCACATCCACACATCCACACACGCTGGCGCTGTGTGGGCTCCGCACAGAATTCAGGCTGGGCTGTTGTGTTATGTCTTCTTGTCTGTTTGCTGTTGTGTTATGTCTTCTTGTCTGTTTGCTGTCATGTCTTATTGTCTGTTTGCTGTTATGTTATGCTATGTCTTCTTGTCTGTTTGCTGTTGTGTTATGTCTTCTTGTCTGTTTGCTGTTATGTGTTATGTCTTCTTGTCTGTTTGCTGTTATTTCTTCTTGTCTGTTTGCTGTTTTGTGTTGTTTTCAGGTGTTGTGGTTACCCCTTCATGTGTGTTGGTGAGCGGGTGGTATCTGGCTGGCTGGTTGACTGCTTTTCTTTTTTCCTTCCTTTCTTTCATTCGTTTCTTTCTTTCTTTCTTCCATTCACTCTTTCTTTCTGTCTGATTGTCTGCCTGTCTTTTTTCTTCCTTCTGTTGTTTTCTGTTTGCTTCAGCTCTTTCGTCACTTCTGTCATTACTTGCTTCGCTTTCTCCCCTGTTGTCCAGGTATTCTTTCTCTGTGTCTTTTTTTTTGCGCTTGTTCATGTGTTCTTTGTTTGACTTGTTCTGGCTGTCTGTCTGTCTCCTTTGTTGTCTTTCTTTCATACTTTGTTGTGTGGAGCTTTTGTTCTGGCATCCTTTTAGTGTCTCCTCAGTCTGCTGCATTAGTACTGTCATTATATTTTATATTATTTCTGTAACCGTTGCTTATAATAAACCGTGCGTCTCTCTCTCTTTCTCTGTCTACATTTTCTCTGTGTGTGTGTGTGTGTGCGTGCGTGTGTGTGTGCACGCGCGTGTGCGTTCATTTGTGTGTATCTGTATGTCTCTGTCACACACATATAACATACACACACACACACACACACACACACACAGAGCAGCACGCATGCTACCCACCAAGCCCAAAGCTTCCCTGCAGCCGCTCTCCATGACCCCCTCCTGCTCTGTCTGTTATTGCTTCAGCAGCTCCCGTCATTCCCGCTTCTGCCTTCTGTTGACTGCACAGAGAGAGAGAGAGAGGGGGGGGGAGGGGGAGAGAGAGAGAGGGAGAGAGAGAGAGGGAGGAGGGATATAAGAGAGAGAGGGAGGGAGAGAGAGGAGGGAGGGAGAGAGAGAGATGGGGGGAGGGAGAGAGAGAGAGAGAGAGAGAGAGAGAGAGAGAGAAGAGAGAGAGAGAGAGAGAAAAAGAGAGAGAGGGAGAGAGAAACAGAAAGGGAGGGATATAAGAGAGGGGGGGGAGAGAAAGAGAGAGAGAGGGAGGGGGAAGAGAGGGGAGGGAGAGAGGGAGGGGAGAGGGGAGAGAGGGGGAGAGAGAAAGAGAGGAGGGGGAGAGAGAGAGGGAGGGAGAGGGAGAGAGGGAGAGGAAGGGAGAGAGAGAGAAGGAGGAGATAAGAGAGAGAGGGGGGAGAGGAGGGAGGGAGAGAGAGGGGGGAGGATATCAGAGAGAAAGAGAGAGAGAGGGAGAGAGAGAGAGAGAGAAAGGGAGGGTATAAGAGAGGGGGAGAGAGAAAGAGAGAGAGGGGGGAGAGAGAGAGAGGGAAGGAGAGAGAGAGAGAAAAGAGAGAGAGGAGGGGAGAGGGAGAGAGAGGGAAGGAAGGGAGAGAGAGAAGGAGGGAGATAAGAGAGAGAGGGAGGGGGAGAAGGGAGGAGGGAGGGAGGGGGGGGAGGGAGGGAGGGAGGGACGGGGAGATGGTGCTGGGTTGTTGACGGGCGGGCCCAGGGAGGGGGGTTTTTTCCCGGCGGGGAGAGGCGACGGGGCCCGGCCTTGGTTTCAACCCTAGGAGGGTTCCCCCCGGGGGGGGGGGGGCAGAGGGGGGCGGGTGGGGGGGGCCCCCCCGGGGGTTTTTTGGGGGGGGGGGGGGAAAAAAAAAATTCCCCTTCTCACCCAACCCCCCAGGGGAGACGCCCCCCCTGCCAACCCCCAACCCGCCCACGCTAGATTGTGGAGATACACGCACCGCCACAGAACGGCAGTGGCGGAAAAAAAAACCGGAAATCAACAAACAACCCCCGAAAAAATAAAAAAATCCCCAAACCCAACCTCCAAACAAAACTACTCCCCAAATTCTCTGCGCTACCACCCTAAAATCTTTTTCCCCTCACCTCAAACTCCTTGGTTCGCAAAAAACAACTCCCTCTCCTACCACCCCAGCCTGTCTGAACCCATCATCTTTTCCTGCCTTTTTCAGACAAAATCCACAACATACGCTCCAACTGGATCAGACTCAATCCAGCCTGCACCTCCTGATCCCCAGTTCACTGGCACTCCTCTCTTTTCCTTCTGTTCCACAAGGAAAAAGAAATCATGACAATTCTGAAGGAAATGACATAAAACCCATGCGACCTCGATCCCATACCTGCTCCTGTTTTTCTCACAATGCCTTCCACAACTTGTACCTTTTAAATCACTAAAATAGTAAACTCATCTCTTCTGTCAGACATTTTCCACAAGCTCTAAAACCGCAATAGTAAACCCCTCTACTGAAAAAGCACGACCTCGACCCCAAACATTCTGAAGAATTATAGACCTGTCTCAACCTTACCCTTTGTTCTAAAGTACTAGAAAAGTTGTTCAAACAGCTCAACAGTCACTTCATTCCAATGATCTCCTTCCCCCTTTTCAATTGCCTATCGCCCCAAACCACAGCACCGAAACCACCCTAGTCCATACCTTAGATACACTTCTACTTGCTTCTGATGCAGGAAAAATCTCCCTCCTCACTCTTCTTGACTTATCTGCGCCTTTTTATACCAT
>CM054144.1:901984-906984 GCA_028751875.1 Rapana venosa
CATGAGTCGTCTTCTACTACTACTACTACTACTACTACTACTACTACTACTACTACTACTACTACTACTACTACTACTACTACTACTACTACTACTACTACTACTACATTTGCAAGGTTTACTTTGTTTCAATGGTGCCATTGATGTGTGTGTGTCTGTGTGTTGTGTGTGTTGTGTGTGTGTGTGTCTGTGTTAAGTGTGTGTGTGTGTGTGTGTTAGTGTGTGTTATGTGTGTGTGTTATTGTGTGTGTTTGTGTGTGTGTGTGTTGAGTGTGGTGGTGTGCTCCCCTATTTTATTTTCACTGATAATAAACAGACAATTTATATACCACCAATCTATCTACTAATTTACATGCAAGGGTAACTGCAATACGTCACAATTATGATAACCACGTTCAATACGTATATGCAGACAACATTCAAGACGTAATATGTCAATTGAAAATACATTTTAATACCGTAATGATGCATGCACAATCCATCATTCCTACAATCACGCATACACATATACACAGATACAACCATTACCATACCATATCCTACTATCACACCATACCATACACACCATACATACATATTACCATATCACACCATACCATACCAACCACACTCATACCATATCCTACCATATCACACCATACCATACCACACCACACCATACCATACATACCATACATACCATACCATACCAACACCATACCATACCATACCATACCACACCATACCAACCATCCATACCACACCATACCATACCATACCCATACCACACCATACAATACCATACCATACCATACCCAACACCATACCATACCATACCACACATACATACCATACCATGCCTACCTACATATCATACCATACCATACCATACATACCATACCATACCCTACCATACCATACCATACATACATACCATACCATACTATACCATCATATCGAACGCCACCCCACCACCTTTATACAATACAAAACCACACAATGCAGCAGATATAAATCAATACAAAACAAAACACTGCAATACACTACAACAGAACCCACACATCACTGCACAACACAATACAATACAACAGAAGGCAGCAAATCATAATATCATACAAACGCGATACAACATAACACAACACAACCCAACACACTACAAACCAAGACCACACAGCAGAAGACGACAGCCCAGTGTGACAGAGACAGCACAGGGGACGATGGCCGACCTCCAGGCTGTACAAGCTAGTGACAGAGACAGCACAGGGGACGATGGCCGAACTCCAGACTGTACAAGGTCTGAGCTAGTGACAGAGACAGCACAGGGGACGATGGCCGACCTCCAGCTGTACAAGGTCTGAGCTAGTGACAGCAGTCCCCTTCTTCATCATGAACAGCTCTGTGAACAACCCTCTTCTTTTAAAAAAAACATCTTTAATACCACTTTTAAGTCACGGCAGATTTCTCTGCGTGAAATTCGAGCTGCTCTCCCCGGGGAGAGCACGTCGCCACAAGAGCAGCGCCACACTTTTTTTTTCTTTTTCCTCTGCAACTGTATTTGTTTTCCTATCATAGTGGCTTTTTCTACAGAATTTTGCCAGGGACAAATCTCTTGTTGCCGTGGATTCTTTTACGTTCTCTTAATAATCATGTGTAACACACGGGACCTCGGTTTATCGTCTCATCGGAAGGACTAGACCAAGACCACCACTCGTGATCTAATGGATGGGGGAAAAATTTGGGGTCCAAACGAGATTTGAACCACCGCACACTTCTAACCCGTACTTTTCGCTATCTAGGCAGGCGCGAACCACTAGTCCCCCGATCTTCTTTCCCCAACATGACAGTTCTACTGTCTGTAATTGTCAGCCTGCTTCTGGCAGTGCACACAGAGGAAAAGAGAGTCTGGCAAACAGAGGACAGAAACACGGGTGGCGCCATACTATGGCAACAGGGCGAGCTTTCTCCGGAAATGAGGACAGCTCCACACAGAGTAATCGCCGAGATGCCAGGCTGCATGTCAGCTCTGTCAGGCAGCAGTATGGTGCACCTGCTGCTGGTGCTGTGCTGGGCTCTCTTGCCTGCTGCCTGCTCCAGCTGAAGCTTCATTGTGGCTACATCCACACACCCTGAGTGGAGAGAGAGAGAGAGGGAGAGAGAGAGAGAGAGACAGACAGACAGACAGACAAACAGGAAAACCAGAAAGTCAGACGAGCATAGACAACATTTCATAATTGCCCTTCATGGGATGATTAAAGTGTTTTTGACTTGACTTGACTTGACTAAGGAACATCTTTCCGCTTAGTGATGCAGCAAATGTTGGTCTTCAGCACTTAAAACAAGGTTCGCTGAATAACGGCCAAATAACTATGCAGCATTACAAGTGCACTGGAGATATTTCTCGTTGGTGAATGATTGGGCAAATGAGAAAGGAAGAAAGTTAAAAGAAAGGCAGCATACGTTTAGTTATAAAGAAAACAGAAAGGAAAGAATAGCAACAGATACACAGTGCTATAAGCCTACTTGCCCCCTAAAGGATACCGAGCAACTCCATTCATCTGTAGTGTTAAGCCAGGAACATGTTAATTATGAATCCCCCTCCCTCCCTCCCTCAGTCAGAACCTGACATTACCTAACACATTGACACTCTCTGTAAAACCATGAACGATACAGTTTAACTCTAATGCTAGGCTTTTCATTTGTGTTCTTAAATTTTCAACAATCATCGATTACGACAAAACTAACAAAGAAGATTAACCACAAACAAAAGTGAAAGCAAACCGCCACATCAAGTCATCACACAGAAGCAGGCCATGCTAGGGTTTGGCCTTCAATCTTTCCGCAGACGGTCTCTACTGAATATTCCATACGCTCCACTCCTGACATATCTCCGAAAAAACATTCATTTACCACATGGTCAACCAGTGCACATATAAAAAATGGGGTTAAAATTTCGTGCTTTTGCAACCTAGCAAAAGCCGTTCCGAATAGCAGAAACTTAATATTAGTCCCTAGTACGCCTTCTCTATGGCCATATACACAGGCAGCATCAAGTCGTTAGCAGGTCCAGATCTGGAAAACAGCCCTACAATGCATGGCCAGCTTTTATTTCCGCGCCTTCCTCTGGCGTCTAGTTCCTACATGAATACTAACTCCTGTTATCTACCAGCACATTTCAAATTCAGATTGTCCAAAACTTGGCTCTGGCGCCATGTTGTTTCATAGGAGTGTGGTTACATTGCGGTGGGGGACAAGCAGGAAACTAGCCCCGGGAGGTGAGGCCATGTGGCTGCAGAACAGTTCTGCCTCCTGGTGATAAACGATTTGGCCAGGAAGGTGTGCTGCTGCAGTGTGGTGATGCTCACAATGTGCATGCACTGACCAGCAAGTGCTGACCTAGCATGGCAGATGCACTGACCAGCAAGTGCTGACCTAGCATAGCAGATGCACTGACCAGCAAGTGCTGACCTAGCGTGGCAGAGTTAGAGGAGGTAGTGGAATGAAGACACCATCTCAATCTATCACCTCTCTCTACCTGTCTGTCCGAGCTGAACAGAGAGAAAGGAGAATGCAACACTAGAACAAAAGCTTTCTGATCCCCCAAATATATAAACTGGACACAAAACTTGTGTTGGAAGTTTTGGACAGAAGCCACCAAGCATTAAACGCTTCAGCTAACATTACACGAAAAATGCATGTTGTGTTACAACATCTGCTTGTGAATGTACTGGCCTGCTTTGTCTCAACAACGCGCTTTGTCACATGTTGTGATATAGCGCGTTGATCCCTGTGCCAAAGGATCGAGACTATAACCCGAGGCCCGTGTTCGAACGCATGCAGAACACCTTGCGCACACGTTAAATCCTGTTCCGCTTTTCGGAAGAGTAGGCCATTGAGAGCCGGTGGAAACATATGACAAAATTTACAGAACTGCATACACACGGGGACTACATGTAAAAAAGCACATGAGTGCGTATTCCATAATCCTCTATATAAAAGAATAAATAAATGAATAAATAAATAAATAAAGCGCTTTGTGACAATCTGGAAATGAAGTAAGCAACTTGAAAAACCGTTAAGAAGTTAGCATTCTGAAGTAGACAGACGCGTTACCTCTAGACCACCGATCCACATCCCGACTTCTTCATCTGAACTCTCTCTCTTCGCATTTTGTTCTTTCCTGAACAAACTTGAAAACTTTGCTTTTTTATAAGTTTGTGGTCAGAAATCAGTAACTGGATGGAAATGAAGTTTCGCGCTGAGTGCAGTGTGTGTGGATGGGAGGGGCAGCCATGTCTCCCCACAGGAGGAGGAGGAGGAGGGGGAGGAGGAGGAGGGGAGGAGGAGGAGGAGGGGAGGAGGAGGAGGAGGAGGGGAGGGAGGAGGAGGAGGAGGAGGAGGGGAGGGGGAGGAGGAGGAGGAGGGAGGAGGGGGAGGAGGGGGGAGGAGGGGAGGAGGAGGAGGAGAGGAGGAGGAGGAGGAGGAGAGGAGGAGGAGGGGGAGGGGGGGAGGAGGGGGAGGAGGAGGAGGAGGAGGGGGAGGTAGGCGCCTCTGTGACTGACCCCTGCCTGATGTGCAGCCTCCTGCTCCTTTACGATGCCCATTTCTCTACACACTGGCTGACCCGCGCTGGGAAGGAACAAGACAGATAATAAACAAACACAAGGCTTAAGAGAGGAAGACACTTCCAACACCCATGTGTATGACGACAACAGCCCTAGCCGTTTATGACAGTGGAAAGAGAAGAAATACAAAGGGGAAAGACATGATTCAAATTATAATCTATATTATATAATATATATATATATAGTATTATTAATATATATATATATATATATATATATATATATTTAATATATTTATGATCATGTCTTTCCCCTTTGTGTCTTGCCCATTGCTGCGCTGTCTCTAAGCTGGGAACGGCAGGAGGCTGTTGTGCAGAGGACGTGTTGCCTGCATCACAATGCCCTGAGGCTGCCACAGCTGTGCGGGGGGGCATGGCGGCTCTGCTTTCCTCTCTCATC
>CM054144.1:911984-934484 GCA_028751875.1 Rapana venosa
TCTGCCTGTCTGAGCACAGGAGCAGAAACTGTCCGTAATTCTAGTTTCCTATCCAAACCATGGACAGCAGATTTCACCTGAACAGGAATGTGTAGAGATGAAAGCGGCATTGAGCAATGCCGTGTTGTTGTGTGGAGATGTTGTTGTGTGGAGATGTTGTTGTGTGGAGATGTTGTTGTGTGGAGATGTTGTGTGGAGATGTTGTTGTGTGGAGATGTGTTGTGTGGAGATGTGGTGTGGAATGGTTTGTTGTGTGGAGATGAAAGCGGCATTGAGCAATGCCCTGTTGTTGTTGGAGATGTTGTTGTGTGGAGATGAAAGCGGCATTGAGCAATGCGTGTTGTTGTGTGGAGATGTTGTTGTGTGGAGTATGTTGTTGTGTGGAGATGAAGCGGCATTGGTAATGCGTGTTGTTGTGTGGAGATAGTTGCTTGTGAGATGTGTTGTGTGGAGTGTTGTGTGGAGATGAAAGCGGCATTGAGTAATGCGTGTTGTTGTGTGAGAGTGGTGAGCATGTGTTGTGTGAGATGTTGTTGTGTAGATGTGTGTGTGGAGATGTTGTTGGTGGAGGATTGTTGATGTGAAGATGAAGCGGCTTTGAGTAATGCGTGTGTTGTTTCGAGATGTTGTATTGGAGATGAAGCGGCTTTGATCAATGCGTGTTGTTGTGAGAGATGAAAGCAGCTTTGAGCAAGCGTGTTGTTGTGTGAGATGAGAAGCGCTTTGAGTAATGCGTGTTTGTTTGTGAATGTTGTTGTGTCAGATGAAAGCGGCTTTGAGTAATGCTTTTGTGTGGAGATGAAAGCGGCTTTGAGTAATGCGTGTTGTTGTGTGGAGTGTTGTTGTGTGGAGATGAAACGGCTTTGAGTATTTGCTTGTTGTGTGGAGATGTTGTTGTGTGGAGATGAAAGCGGCTTTGAGTAATGCGTGTTGTTGTGTGGAGATGAAAGCGGCTTTGAGTAATGCGCTGTTGTTGTGTGGAGATGAAAGCGGCTTTGAGTAATGCGTGTTGTTGTGTGGAGATGAAAGCGGCTTGAGTAATGCGCTGTTCTTGGGTGGAGATGTTGTTGTGTGGAGATGTTGTTGTGTGGAGATGAAAGCGGCTTTGAGTAATGCGCTGTTGTTGTGTGGAGATGAAAGCGGCTTTGAGTAATGCGTGTTGTTGTGTGGAGATGAAAGCGGCTTTGTGTAATGCAGTGTTGTTGTGTTGCAGAGACGGCAGCCATCGTTGTGGAGCCAGGTGTACAGAGGGGGGCTGGGGGTGGAGGATGCTGATTGAAGACGTGCTAAGCTTTGATCCTCTGTGCTTTGTTTTCCAGCTCCAGTTAACTTAGAGGCACGTGCCGCCCTCTCCTAGGGCCTCATGTACAGAGATAATCATTACAACTTGTGCACAGGGGGTGCACTTGTGTGTACAATAGAACATTCACAACTGTTTGTACTTGTGCACATGTATTCACACACACACACACACACACATTAAAAGTTAAAAAACCATAAGTCAGACATTGAGGTTTTCTGCAAGCTAGGCAAAATCGTTAATTCCAGATATTTGCTTTGTGAGGAGAAGTCGGTGTGGAATGGAGGGGAGGGGGGTGGGGAGGGGAGCATTTGGGTGGACTAGAAGTGGGTGGGGCAGAGGGCGGAGAGGAGTGGGTGTTGGGGCAGAGTGGCTAGCATCACCTCAGCTCAGCTCGGAGATCTGTGGTCTACTCTGCAGACCCTTGCTGCTGTGTGGCATGGCAGCTTTTCTTTTCCAGACAGTCAGGCTGGGTGTGAGTTTTAACACATCTCTCTTCTCTCCTCGTCTCCTCCCTCCCTCCTTCCGTCATTTGCTTCTTCTTATCCTGGAGCATCGTGCGTTTCATCCTAGCGGATGCTATTCCTATCTGGCTGGAGGAAAGAGTTTAGAGGGTCTTTCGTCTTTTGAGAGTCTGAGCACACACATAAACACTGTACACAGATTGGCACTGCAACTGTAGAACTAGCTCTATAATCTGACCACGCTGGTTTCGGGATGAAACTGTCTTTACTCAAAGCTCTAGTTTCCGTGTGGCCAATAAGCCAGGTCTAGAGTTAGGTGGCCAGCTAAAGAAGAGATGATGCCCTTCAATCACATGCACAAGTCATGCAAGGAGTCAACTGGCATGCTCACGCATGCCCATGCCGAAGTTGATGCGTCCAAGCTAAGGCAGCAGTGAGCGTGGTCCTGTCTGTGCAGGAGCCTGTACTTCTTATGTCTGTGCTACTTTCTGTTTCTCCTTTTAGTCCTCCTAAGTGCGTAGCCGTGCGCTAACGCGAGCGCGTGCGCACACACACATGTATATCTATCTATCTATCTATCTATCTATCTATATCTATCTATCTATCTATCTATATCAATCTCTCTCTCTCTCTCTCTCTCTCTCTCTCTCTTCTTCTCTTCTATTATATATATATATATATATATATATATATATATATATATATATATATATATATATATAACTGAGACAAAAGAATGAGGAAAAACAAGTGCAGGCAACCAATTACAACTTAATAATAATCATCATAAACTAATTTTTGTCCAAGATTCGAGGGGGAAAAATCACTACAAGATAAAACTTTGAAGGCAGCATTAGGGGAACAGACAGACAGACAGACAGACAGACAGACAGACAGACAGACAGACAGACAGAGCAAGAAACAGAGGCAGAGAGAAAGATACAAGGACAGAGGTACAGAAAGAACAAGGGCAGGTAAAGAGACAGAGGCTTGTGGGTTTACTCCCTTGTGAAGAGCTGTGAAAGCAGAACACAGTCATGGATTCTGCGTGCTGTGCTCTACGGTCTGTCATCATTATAGGGGCTGTACTTCCCTCTTCACTCGTAGACATGTTGCCAAAATCAAATTGTGTTTGTTTGTTTGAAAAAGAAAGCGTAGCGCTCTCGTAGCTTACCAGGCAGATGCCTGTCCTCAGCAGAGCTCCTAGATGTGCTGTTGACTACGCCCTTTGACCCGGGCATCTGCTTCGTCAGGCAGAGGTCAACACAGCGAGTCTAGGCCTGCACTGTTGAACAGTTGGAGACTTAATATCTGTTCAGGTTGTTGTTACTAAAGACACGGTTTTAGCGGAACAGAGAGTAAAGAAGAAATATCTTCTGAAGTGGGAGTGTGGTGCCTGTGCGTCAACATTCGTGGAAACCGTGACACAGGCAAACTGTCGATCCTCTTCGTGTGTGTGTGTGGTGTTGTGTGGTGTGTGTGGTGTGTGTGTGTGTGTGTGTGTTGTGGTTTGTTGTTTGTGTGGTGTGTGGTTCACAGTGATACAGTGTGAAAGTCAGCCGGTAAGTTGGTATCTTGATTGCCAATTAGAACGTCTACCCTAACAACAACAACAACAACAACAACAACAACAACAACAACAACAAATGCAATGCCACCCCCCCAGGCACACCGAGAATCAGAAGAGGTTATGTCAGCCTGTGCTGGCGGCTGGTCACTGAGGCCTCAGAGGCCTCCTCCACCTGCTGGCCTGACAGCCTGGCTGCCAGCGGCACTCCCTCCCTGCAGCAGGACCCGGGGATGACGGCAGCAGTCCTGTTGAGGACTGGCCTGTTACTGCCGCTCCTCCGCCTTCATGACGCAATGCTGCTCTGTTGGTCTGACCGGCCTTTTCAGACCAGCTGCCTCCCCCATGATTTAGCTTGAAGGCAACACCACCTCCATCACCTCCTCCTCCTCTTCTACTGATGCCAGAGCCAAGTAGGTCTAGGTGCTGTCATGTCTGGGGGCTAGGTTGGATTGCTTGCCAAGGTTTGTGGGGCTGGTTGCCAGACTGCTTAGACGGTGTCTGTCTCTTTACTGCAGGCCCTGGCATTGCTGCCACCCCCAGAATGAGAGTGATGTTAGGAGAGGCTGGCAACTGTTTATAGAACATCGCGGGGGATGAGGTCCCGGGAATAATGGGGAGGCGGGATATTGTTAACTTGACTCTGGGAATCTCCATCCACAAGATGTGGTAGTTCAGTGCCATTATATGGGATTAGGATGGGTTATGGAGCCTTGAGGGGTACAGGAACATAATCACTGATTGCGCAGAGCAAACATCATAGCGGTAGAGACTGTTCTGTTTCTTATTTCAAATAAGTATCTAGATTGCTACATTAGCCTAACTGAGTACTTTGAATCTTTCAAACTGACTGATTTGCTTTCGACAGGCTCCAAGGTTCAAATGTTATGGACACAGATGAATTAGTCAACACTCACAAGTATCAATTCTTTTAATGCAAGTTAAGCTGGACATTGACACATCAAAATAATTATTGACCAAGATATTTATAAGGAGATATTAAGATCATTTTTTAAAAAGGTATCATGCTTATCAGTGGTGCAATCAATATTAATGAAGTTGAAAGATCTGACATTCCCCTTGAACACGACGGCAACAGAAATGATCACAGTAGTTTTAAACCAGCTGAAAAGTCATCAGCAATTCTCACCATCTGCCAGAGTAACAGGATCCCCTCATCAACTCATCAAGTGATGTAAAGATTATATAGATAAATTCCATGTAATTTTATTATTATCATTATTATTAAAGATGATCCTGCCAAGTACCGCATCAGAAAGTGCAAAAGATTATCCTGCCAAGTACTGCATCAGAAAGTACAAAAGATTATCCTGCCAAGTACCGCATCAGAAAGTGCAAAAGATTATCCTGCCAAGTACCGCATCAGAAAGTGCAATGCATCTCCTTGCGCCCTTACCACGTCAGGGTCAAAACATGGATTGATTGATTGATTGATTGATGGACTAGTTAGTTAGCTAGCTGAATGATTGACGGTAATCATCAGCACCAGTCCATAGTATCAAAACCATTTTATTAAGGAAACAATGATATGGTTAACTCATAGATTAACCAGCTGATTGACTCATTGATTTAATCTTTACTAGCGAACACTTTAGCTCAACTGTCTGCTAGTAAAGGATAAAGTGACACACATATTTCTAACATCAGTTGTTAGCTGAAGCAGAGGCGGGGAACAGAAGGACAGCCAGTCATGAGCTGAGAGAAAAGGCAGTGTGTCTAAACAGCATGGCTGTGGATGGCTGTGGATGGCTGTGGATGGCTGTGGATAAGTGTGGTAACTGTGGATGAGTGTGGATGGCTGTGGATGGCTGTGGATGAGTGTGGATGAGTGTGGATGAGTGAGGATAGCTGTGGATGAGTGTGGATGGCTGTGAAAGGCTGTGGAAGGCTGTGGATGAGTGTGGATGAGTGAGGATGGCTGTGGATGAGTGTGGATGAGTGTGGATGGCTGTGGATTGCTGTGGATGGCTGTGGATGAGTGTGGATGAGTGTGGATGAGTGTGGATGGCTGTGGATGAGTGTAGATGAGTGTGGAAGGCTGTGGATGGCTGTGGATGAGTGTGGATGAGTGTGGATGGTGTGGATGGCTGTTGATGGCTGTGGATGATGTGGATGAGTGTGGATGAGTGTGGATGAGTGTGGATGAGTGTGGATGGCTGTGGATGGCTGTGGATGAGTGTGGATAAGTGTGGATGACTGTGGATGAGTGTGGATGGCTGTGGATGAGTGTGGATGAGTGTGGATGAGTGTGGATGGCTGTGGATGGCTGTGGATGGCTGTGGATGGCTGTGGATGAGTCTGGATGAGTCTGGATGAGTGTGGATGGCAGTGCAACATGAGTAGCTTTAAAGGGGTCTGTCAACAGAATGGGAGAAAGAGCAAGAATTAAATCACATACACGCACACATATACAAACACACACAGAACATCTTATGCCCATGTTAAATCCTGTTCCGCTTTTCGGAACATTAAGTCATTGTGTGCCGGTGGGAACATATGACATAATTTACAAAACCGCATACACACGGGGACTGGGATGTAAAAAGCATGTAAGTGCTTATTTCATTATCCTCGATATAAAAGAATAAAATAAAAATAAAATAAATAAAATGAACACACACACGCACGCGAGCGCGCATACACACACACACACACACACACACACACACACACACACCACACACACACACACACACACACACAACACACACACACACAAGCTAGGGAAAGAATTCGGATTGCTCATTCCTCTGAAATAAACAAGCAAACATCTTCCACTGCTTCCATACTACCACACACACCTGAACACAGAACAGCAGCCTGCACACTGGCTGTCTGCCCCTGATATCACAGAACAGCAGACTGCACACTGGCTGTCTGCCCCTGATATCAAAGGACCCCCTTCACGTCTCCTGTCTTAATGCAGCCACACACAGAGAAGAGGAAAGGCCAGGAATCTGGGTTACTGAAAACATCATTAACGCAAAGAAAGAAACAAAGAAAGAAAGGAAGAAGGAAGGACAACAGGATACAGCAGCAACAATGTCTATGAAGAAAGAAGGCATGCGAGCACCACAGAGAAAACCAGTGCACTATGCTCCAGGGTTTCGACGTAGGTGAGATCTTCAGCTCAACTTGTGCAAAGAATGAACAAAGAAGCAAATTCACTGAAGCAGCAGCAGCAGCAGCAGCAGCAGCAGCAGCAGCAGCAGCAGCAGCACAGCAGCAGCAGCAGCAGCAGCAGCAGCAGCAGCAAAGACTGGCAAAACTGTATAAAAAGCACAGAATCCCATGAGCAAATTAGCAAACAAGGAGTCACTCTCCATCAAAAACTAAGAGACAAAACTGTCTCCAAGAATCAACCACTAAAACAATCTCACCTCCCCAAATCAGACAAAACCTAGACAGTATCTCAAATATAATGTTAAAGTATTATAATTTCTGCATTGTTGTTATATAATAAATCATGAGATTTTATTCAATTCACCATAATAACTTAGGCCACACACGATGTTTCCTTTAGCAAACCAGTTTGACCACCACGTATTTCAGCTTTAGTTTCCGTGTGGAGGAGGAAGGAGCACGGAGTGCAGAGTAGTGCGCCAGGCAGTGAATGAGCCTGCAGCCTGCTTCCCTGCAGCCCTGCACCATCCATCAATCAGCGTGGTTATCAGCGTTATTGCATTATCATGGTTATCAGCGTTATTGCATGATCATGGTTATCAGCGTTATTGCATGATCATGGTTATCAGCGTTATTGCATGATCATGGTTATCAGCGTTATTGCATTATCATGGTTATCAGCGTTATTGCATTATCATGGTTATCAGCGTTATTGAATTATGGTTATCAGCGTTATTGCCTTATCATGGTTATCAGCGTTATTGCATTATCATGGTTATCAGCGTTATTGCATTATCATGGTTATCAGCGTTACTGCGTTATCATGGTTATCAGCGTTATTGCCTTATGATGGTTATCAGCGTTATTGCCTTATCATGGTTATCAGCGTTATTGCATTATCATGGTTATCAGCGTTATTGCATTATCATGGTTATCAGCGTTATTGCATTATCATGGTTATCAGCGTTATTGCATTATGGTTATCAGCGTTATTGCCTTATCATGGTTATCAGCGTTATTGCATTATCATGGTTATCAGCGTTATTGCATTATCATGGTTATCAGCGTTATTGCATTATCATGGTTATCAGCGTTATTGCCTTATCATGGTTATCAGCGTTATTGCATTATCATGGTTATCAGCGTTATTGCATTATCATGGTTATCAGCGTTATTGCATTACCATGGTTATCAGCGTTATTGCATTATTATGGTTATCAGCGTTATTGCCTTATCATGGTTATCAGCGTTACTGCGTTATCATGGTTATCAGCGTTATTGCATTATCATGGTTATCAGCGTTATTGCATTATCATGGTTATCAGCGTTATTGCATTATCATGGTTATCAGCGTTATTGCATTATCATGGTTATCAGCGTTATTGCATTACCATGGTTATCAGCGTTATTGCATTATCATGGTTATCAGCGTTATTGCATTATCATGGTTATCAGCGTTACTGCGTTATCATGGTTATCAGCGTTATTGCATTATCATGGTTATCAGCGTTATTGCAATATCATGGTTATCAGCGTTATTGCATTATCATGGTTATCAGCGTTATTGCAATATCATGGTTATCAGCGTTATTGCATTATCGTGGTTATCAGCATTATTGCATTATCAAACTTTATATTCTGTTTTCCAGGGTTTAATCATACTCCTGAGACCACATCATGTGGGTGAATGGACAGGTACAAATCACCTGAATGAATAACAAAGGATCATAACAATGATGAACATAAAGCATAACGCCACAGGTTCTGTATCCCAATGCACAGCTGTGAACGGCAGAGAGGTGTTGACAAGGTTCTGTATAATGGGGGTGGTGGTGAGGTGTTGACAAGGTTCTGTATTATGGGGGTGGTGGTGAGGTGTTGACAAGGTTCTGTATAATGGGGGTGGTGGTGAGGTGTTGACAAGGTCCTGTATAATGGGGGTGGTGGTGAGGTGTTGACAAGGTTCTGTATAATGGGGGTGGTGGTGAGGTGTTGACAAGGTCCTGTATAATGGGGGTGGTGGTGAGGTGTTGACAAGGTTCTGTATAATGGGGGTGGTGGTGAGGTGTTGACAAGGTTCTGTATAATGGGGGTGGTGGTGAGGTGTTGACAAGGTTCTGTATAATGGGGTGGTGGTGAGGTGTTGACAAGGTTCTCTATTATGGGGGTGGTGGTGAGGTGTTGACAAGTTCAGCTGCTGTATGAAGGTCCTGTATAATGAGGGTGGTGGTGAGGTGTTGACAAGGTCCTGTTTAATGAGGGTGGTGGTGAGGTGTTGACAAGGTTCTGTATAATGGGGGTGGTGGTGAGGTGTTGACAAGGTCCTGTTTAATGAGGGTGGTGGTGAGGTGTTGACAAGGTCAGCTGCAGTATGAAGGTCCTGTTTAATGGGGTGGTGGCTATCTCCTCTTCTCTGGTCGGGCAGCGGATAGTTCAGCGGCCAGAGCACTCGCTTTCTCCAAGCTACGCTTCCTTATAGAGCGTTGAGCGTGGCTGCTTTGCAGATGGGTGACCGTTCGTGTGCCTTAGTTTCAGCACAGTCCCCCATTTTCCTCAGCTGTAAAAAGGGTACCTTTCCTCTTTAGGGACCGAGAAGGTAAACCAGCCAAGGAGAGGAGAGGGGTCCTGGAGAAGCTGAGGTCTCTGACACCTGGCTCCCCAATGTCTGCACAGGTTAGAGCACCACCGCTGCCTTCCTCCCTTGCCTCTCCTCTCTCTGGAGCGGGCATGCATCTATCTCAATTCTGGCATCTTGGGAAAACAGCATTCGAGATAGGCTGCATAAAGGGCCACTCATCAACTAGACAGCTATGCCGCCTCTTGCTTCATGACAGCACTGCACTGGGAAACGGGTATATCCTTGCTGTGTGGTGACCACATGCATGGGGGTTTAGGCAGGGAAACTGGGGAGGAGTGGAGTGAGAGCAAACCATTCTGTTAGAAGAGGGTGTTTTGCTGTAAGGCGTCAAATGATAATCAGAATTATATATCGTGGCATTAGGCCCTGCGGTTAATCTAGCGCACGCGCGCGCGTGTGTGTGTATGTGTGTGTGTGTGTGTCTGTGCGTTGTGTGTGTGTGTGTGTGTGTGTGTGTGTGTGTGTCTGTGTGTGTGTGTGTGTCTGTGTGTGTGTGTGTGTGTCTGTGTGAAGTGCTGAGAGCTAAATGTTAAGTATCTTGTCTCATAGACTCCAATAGAGTTGTCGATGTCTGCACGTGCTTCAGTCCAGTCTCCTTCCCTGCAGCAGTCTGCTGGTGCTTCAGTGAACAGGAATAGATTCCATAGTGGAGGGGCTGTGCAGAGGGTTCGGCCTGAAGGCATTCATCTCCTGCACACGCCTGCGCCAGACATCCAGACATGTCTGTCTGCTCTTGCTCTCATTGGGGTGTGCATGTCTGTGAATGAAGTCTGCACACGTTAGGATCTTTAGATTTGCTTTCTATGTTCAGAATTTGCCAAGCGCTTTTCAATGCTTAGGTTTTCTGGTTTTGTGTGCTTTGTCTTGACCCAACTTGATATAAAAAGAAACAATATTTGCACTTTTTCTGTTACCCTCTTCAATAAAATCCGTTCATTTCTGTGTTCGTTTGCTGTGTTCAAGTCGCTGCTGTGGATTGACTCGGACATTGTTTGTGTGCTGGAATCTGCTGGAGAACAGACTTTTGCTGAACACACTTGAGAGAATCATCTCCACGACCTCTTGGAAAAGAGAGTTTGAGGTGGATGAGGAGAAAAAAGCACAAGGCAGGATGTGTGCCTGCACTCGCCAGCATACGCCTTCCTCTGATTCCAGACTCCTCTTCCAGATGTCCACAGTGAGGTCACATAGCCTGACATCAGAAAAGCTTTCGGACAAGGAAGACTGAAGCATCCAGACAAGAGTGTTCATCACTTAACCCCCCTCCCCCTCCTTCTGTCCCCCCACCCTCATCCATATCTGTTGTTGTTGTTGTGACTGACACACATGGTTATGTGTTGTTGTTGTTGTGGTTGTGACTGACACACATGGTTATGTGTTGTTGTTGTGGTTGTGACTGACACACATGGTTATGTGTTGTTGTTGTTGTTGTTGTGACTGACACACATGGTTATGTGTTGTTGTTGTTGTGACTGACACACATGGTTATGTGTTGTTGTTGTTGTGGTTGTGACTGACACACATGGTTATGTGTTGTTGTTGTTGTGGTTGTGGTTGTGACTGACACACATGGTTATGTGTTGTTGTTGTTGTGGTTGTGGTTGTGACTGACACACATGGTTATGTGTTGTTGTTGTGACTGACACACATGGTTATGTGTTGTTGTTGTTGTGGTTGTGACTGACAAACATGGTTATGTGTTGTTGTTGTGACTGACACACATGGTTATGTGTTGTTGTGGTTGTGACTGACACACATGGTTATGTGTTGTTGTTGTTGTTGTTGTGGTTGTGACTGACACACATGGTTATGTGTTGTTGTTGTTGTGGTTGTGACTGACAAACATGGTTATATGTTATTGTTATTGTTGTTGTTGTTGTGGTTGTGACTGACACACATGGTTATCTGTTATTGTTATTGTTGTTGTTGTTGTGGTTGTGACTGACACACATGGTTATATGTTATTGTTATTGCTGTTGTTGTTGTGGTTGTGACTGACAAACATGGTTATATGTTATTGTTATTGTTGTTGTTGTGGTTGTGACTGACAAACATGGTTATATGTTATTGTTATTGCTGTTGTTGTTGTGGTTGTGACTGACAAACATGGTTATATGTTATTGTTATTGTTGTTGTGGTTGTGGTTGTGACTGACACACATGGCTATATGTTATTGTTATTGTTGTGGTGGTTGTGGTTGTGACTGACACACATGGTTATATGTTGTTGTTATTGTTGTTGTTGTTGTGACTGCTGCAGTGCCGGGACGAGGACTGGTCAACAGGGGCAGGAGTGTGTGAGCGTCTTCCGGCTGCTGACTGCGCTGTAAACGATGTGGTGCTGGATGTACACGATGTGGTGCTGGATGTGGTGCTGGATGTGGTGCTGGATGTGGTGCTGGATGTGGTGCTGGATGTGGTGCTGGATGTGGTGCTGGATGTACACGATGTGGTGCTGGATGTACACGATGTGGTGCTGTGATGTAAACGATGTGGTGCTGGATGTACACGATGTGGTGCTGTGATGTACACGATGTGGTGCTGTGATGTAAACGATGTGGTGCTGGATGTACACGATGTGGTGCTGTGATGTACACGATGTGGTGCTGTGATGTAAACGATGTGGTGCTGGATGTACACGATGTGGTGCTGTGATGTAAACGATGTGGTGCTGGATGTAAACGATGTGGTGCTGTGATGTAAACGATGTGGTGCTGGATGTACACGATGTGGTGCTGTGATGTAAACGATGTGGTGCTGGATGTAAACGATGTGGTGCTGGATGTACACGATGTGGTGCTGTGATGTAAACGATGTGGTGCTGGATGTGGTGCTGGATGTGGTGCTGGATGTGGTGCTGGATGTGGTGCTGGATGTACACGATGTGGTGCTGGATGTACACGATGTGGTGCTGGATGTACACGATGTGGTGCTGGATGTACACGATGTGGTGCTGTGATGTAAACGATGTGGTGCTGGATGTACACGATGTGGTGCTGGATGTAAACGATGTGGTGATGTGATGTACACGATGTGGTGATGTGATGTAAACGATGTGGTGCTGGATGTGGTGCTGGATGTAAACGATGTGGTGCTGGATGTGGTGCTGGATGTGGTGCTGGATGTGGTGCTGGATGTGGTGCTGTGATGTAAACGATGTGGTGCTGGATGTAAACGATGTGGTGCTGGATGTACACGATGTGGTGCTGGATGTGGTGCTGGATGTGGTGCTGGATGTGGTGCTGTGATGTAAACGATGTGGTGCTGGATGTAAACGATGTGGTGCTGGATGTGGTGCTGGATGTAAACGATGTGGTGCTGGATGTGGTGCTGGATGTACACGATGTGGTGCTGTGATGTAAACGATGTGGTGCTGGCTGTAAACGATGTGGTGCTGGATGTGGTGCTGGATGTAAACGATGTGGTGCTGGATGTACACGATGTGGTGCTGGATGTGGTGCTGGATGTGGTGCTGGATGTACACGATGTGGTGCTGTGATGTACACGATGTGGTGCTGGATGTGGTGCTGGATGTAAACGATGTGGTGCTGGATGTACACGATGTGGTGCTGGATGTACACGATGTGGTGCTGTGATGTAAACGATGTGGTGCTGTGATGTAAACGATGTGGTGATGTGATGTAAACGATGTGGTGCTGGTATGTAAACGATGTGGTGATGTGATGTAAACGATGTGGTGCTGGCTGTAAACGATGTGGTGCTGGATGTAAACGATGTGGTGATGTGATGTAAACGATGTGGTGCTGGATGTACACGATGTGGTGCTGGATGTAAACGATGTGGTGCTGGATGTACACGATGTGGTGCTGGATGTACACGATGTGGTGCTGTGATGTACACGATGTGGTGCTGTGATGTAAACGATGTGATGTACACGATGTGGTGCTGTGATGTACACGATGTGGTGCTGTGATGTACACGATGTGGTGCTGTGATGTAAACGATGTGGTGCTGGATGTACACGATGTGATGTAAACGATGTGGTGCTGGTATGTAAACGATGTGGTGATGTGATGTAAACGATGTGGTGCTGTGATGTACACGATGTGGTGCTGTGATGTAAACGATGTGGTGCTGGATGTACACGATGTGATGTAAACGATGTGGTGCTGGTATGTAAACGATGTGGTGATGTGATGTAAACGATGTGGTGATGTGATGTAAACGATGTAGTGCTGGTATGTAAACGATGTGGTGATGTGATGTAAACGATGTGGTGCTGGCTGTAAACGATGTGGTGCTGAACTGTCCCTGGGTTTTCGCCCGTGCTCTGCTGCACTGGGAGCTGCTGTGCTGCACTACACTGCACTACACTGCACTACACTGCACTACACTACACTACACTGCACTACACTACACTGCACTGCACTGCACTGGACTGCACTGCACTGCTCGGCATGCCCTAGACTCATCATTAGCGGGTCAGCCGCACGTGGACTGCCGGACAGAAATAGCCGTGCCCCAGTGTCCTCTGCCACGTCCTCCCTGACACATTTCATGTGACCCCCCTCTACTTTAACCATGCGTGGCATGAGCTAAGAGGAGCACAGGAGGGAACTAAACTGCAGTGGCTAATTTGAACAGCAAAAGGGCAGACTGTTACTTTGTTCAAAACGAGTTTTCCACTCAAATCAATTGTTGCCTTTCCTTCTGCACTGTTTTTCGTTGGCTGGCTATAATTATTATTATTTTTATTATTTAATGGTTTCTCCAATTCTTAGTCTGTCAGTTTGATTCCATTGATTATTTGGTCAGTTAAACTGAGGAAAACAAAGAGATAACTTTAAAGGGAAGTGATTTTGTTTAAAGCGCGTCACAAAATAATATTCTAGCATAAAGAAATCAGAAAAAAGTCAACAAATGCTAATCTTGCTTAGCTGTGATCCAAAGTCATGTTTTGAACAGAGGCCAGAGTGAGCTAACCTCCACCGATCCACAGAATTTCACAATGTCAGTGTCAGCTGCAAGAAACCTTCACCACAATATGTACCTTTAAGTACCTTTAAATCAGCAAACAGGTTTAAAGCACGATTTGAAACTATCACGACCACAAAAACACCCATTATAGTGTGAGTTCACAACAATGTTTAAACGACATTTACAAACAACAAATTAATGATGCACAGAGTGTCTCAGTGACGATCATTTCAGCAAGTTCTAGAAGCCAGGCACTGCACAGCCAGCTGAACTGTGGGCAGGACTGGGGAGAGCTACAGTAGTCTGGGCCGCCTGCCTCCTGCCCTGAACATAACGGGATGGCTTTGCTGGCTGCAGCCAGGGGGACAGCCGCCATCTCCTTCACGGTGCAGCCTCTGCAGCTGCATGTCCTCTTCCCGGGTGAGCAGGAGGCCGGCACAAGAGTCAGGGTACAGACGGCGTCTCCTCCTGCACCTGCCGCTCCATCTGCCAGGCTGTCTGGTGTACAGACAGACTGCTGCAGTGCCTGGTGTACAGACAGACAGACTGCTGCAGTGCCTGGTGTACGTACAGACAGACTGCTGCAGTGCCTGGTGTACAGACTGCTGCAGTGCCTGGTGTACAGACAGACAGACTGCTGCAGTGCCTGGTGTACGTACAGACAGACTGCTGCAGTGCCTGGTGTACAGACAGACTGCTGCAGTGCCTGGTGTACAGACTGCTGCAGTGCCTGGTGTACAGACAGAATGCTGCAGTGCCTGGTGTACAGACAGAATGCTGCAGTACCTGGTGTACAGACAGAATGCTGCAGTGCCTGGTGTACAGACTGCTGCAGTGCCTGGTGTACAGACTGCTGCAGTGCCTGGTGTACAGACAGAATGCTGCAGTGCCTGGTGTACAGACAGAATGCTGCAGTACCTGGTGTACAGACAGAATGCTGCAGTGCCTGGTGTACAGACTGCTGCAGTGCCTGGTGTACAGACAGACTGCTGCAGTGCCTGGTGTACAGACAGACAGACTGCTGCAGTGCCTGGTGTACACACAGACAGACTGCTGCAGTGCCTGGTGTACAGACAGACAGACTGCTGCAGTGCCTGGTGTACAGACAGACTGCTGCAGTGCCTGGTGTACAGACAGACTGCTGCAGTGCCTGGTGTACAGACAGACAGACTGCTGCAGTGCCTGGTGTACAGACAGACTGCTGCAGTGCCTGGTGTACAGACAGACTGCTGCAGTGCCTGGTGTACAGACAGACAGACTGCTGCAGTGCCTGGTGTACACACAGACAGACTGCTGCAGTGCCTGGTGTACAGACAGACAGACTGCTGCAGTGCCTGGTGTACAGACAGACTGCTGCAGTGTCTGGTGTACAGACAGACAGACTGCTGCAGTGCCTGGTGTACACACAGACAGACTGCTGCAGTGCCTGGTGTACAGACAGACAGAATGCTGCAGTGCCTGGTGTACAGACAGACAGAATGCTGCAGTGCCTGGTGTACAGACAGACAGACTGCTGCAGTGCCTGGTGTACAGACAGACAGACTGCTGCAGTGCCTGGTGTACAGACAGACTGCTGCAGTGCCTGGTGTACAGACAGAATGCTGCAGTGTCTGGTGTACAGACAGACTGCTGCAGTAACTGGGCTTACAAGTCCTCTGTGTGTGCTTCTTTATTGCAGTGCCTGGGCTGACAGCTGCCCTGTGTGTGCTTCTTTATTGCGGTGACAGTGCTGATTCAGAGGGCGCCAGAATGGAAATGTGGACAGTCTGGCCCACAGCCCGAAGCAGCCATCGTGTACTTTTCTTCTGAAGCCCCTGTACGGTAAAGCTACAGAGGCAGACTTGCTCCTCCAGATGAACACCAAGATAAAAAAAAACAAGGACGTCAGCAGAGGTGGCTGTTTCTTGAAACCCCACTAGACACCACACAGACTGTTTTTCAACAGCAATAATAAAAAAGAGGAAACCTCCCAGAGGGTCATTAGAATAGATAGCACAGCAACACATGGCACTGTCATTGTTAAGCTGTATGACAAAGCATGTTCATCAAATTCTGGAAAAAGTGGAAAGATGAAGAAACACGAAAACATGTCCCACGTTGCCGCAGGTATGGTGACTACAGGACAGGAAACATGACCTATGGACTGAGCTAAACATGGACATCAAGCTTAGGACACCTCCAATCCTCGAGGACTTCAACTTTGATATAATGTCACACGTTGCCGCTGCTATGACAAGAATGTGCCGATATAATTATATGCATAACACCATTGCAAGTTTCTCAATGTTCAGCAGTGAGGCATCAGTGTAGCCTGACTTTCTATCTCTGGTAGCACCAGCAGTAAACCATCACCAGGGCGGTGACTCCATCCCTAGTGTCTGAGAGGCCCTGTAGGGGGGCTGGTGTCTAAAACCAACATGGTGTACATTTCCTAGATATCGCCAAAGACCATTAGAGGGGAGACGGAAAGTAGACAGATAACAGAAGGCGATAGGAACACTGGGGGCAACGTAGAGTAGTTCCCTCAGACCATTTGTTGCTACATCACACACACCTTCATTCACTGACGGATATATATATATAAATATATATATATATATATATATATATATATATATATATATATATATATATATATATATATATATATATATATATATATGTGTGTTGTGTGTGTGTGTGTGTGTGTGTGTGTGTGTGTATGTGTGTGTGTGTGTGTTGTGTTGTGTTGTGTTGTGTAGTCTCCTTTTGTACAAAAAGTAGTTGTCTTTTTTACTTTGGACATTGGGGGGGGGGGGGGGGGTGTATATATTCAAAGTTAGAACAAAATTGACATTTTGGTTTTCATGAAAAATGTTCAAAATGAAAGGAACAAGATGCACTTCTTTGTTGTATATAACAAGTCAAATCCTTAACATGCGACCCGAAACAAAAGAAAAAGAAAGAAAACAGAGTTTTGCCTGACTATACCCAGACTGCAAGTGTCAAGACACGTTTATGTCAGCATCTTCTTCTTGCCTCTTCACACTGTGGGCTTTCCTAGAATACTCGGGAAGAAAAGTGGCCACCCTAGCGGAACATAGAACATATCAGGAGACACTGTAGTCACTGGACATCAGAGACAGAATCGAGTTCTCCACTGCCCGCTCAGCAGATCGGGGCTGACCAGATCCGTGACATGGCCAGACTCCCTGCAGACCAGCTGAGGCAGGGAACGCCGCCCCCTGGTCAATGGAATGGCACGTTGCCTCAGCAATAACCCAGACTGACCCCTCTGTCCTGGGGGAGGCGAGGCATGTGTGTGTGTGTGTGTGTGTGTGTGTGTGTGTGTGTGTGTGTGTGTGTGTGCGCGCGCGCGCGTCCGTGCGTGCGTGTATGTGTGAGAGAGAGAAGAATGTGAAGCTGTAGCTATCTGTGGACTCTTGCTTTCTTTCCTGTGACTGTGGTAGCAGTGAGGGAGGTGGGTGGGGAAGATGTGACCGACAAGCACGTGCTTTCATCAGGGTGACTTATGGCTGACATTGACAAGGTATCATTAGAAAGATGGGTGAGGCAGGCTGTTATGAAACATACTTGGTAACTCTCTCTCTCTCTCTCTCTCTCTTTCTCTCTCTCTCTCTCTCTCTCTCTCTCTCTCTCTCTCTCTCTCTCTCTCTCTCTCTCTCTCTCTCTCTCTCTCTCTCTCTCTCTCCCAGACATTACGGAACTGTTCATTCTGTTATTTGCAGATGATGTAGTGCTGTTGTCAACAACTCCAGGGGGTCTCCAAAATCAATTGAATACTTTACAAACATGCTGTAGTAAGATGAGCTTAAATGTAAATGTTGATAAAACAAAAGTCATGGTTTTCAGGAAAGGTGGATTTTTAGGAAAGCACGAAAATTGGCATTACAGTGGAAAGCAACTAGAAATAGTAAACAGTTATTGCTATCTAGGATTTACTTTTACAACTAAGATCAGCGTTAAAAAAGGAACCAGACATCTAGCTGTGAAAGGAAGGAAAGCTGTCATTGAACTAAAAAAAGTTTTTAGTAAATATAAGGAAATGACACCAAATGTTTTCTTTAAAAAAAATTATACCAAAATCCAGCCCATTCTGTTATATTCATCTGAAGTATGGGGCTTGAACAGACTTGATCACATTGAAAAAGTTCATGTCATGGCATGTAAAAGGTTCTTGGGTGTCCCAGTGAGAACACCAAATAACATGGTATATGGAGAGTTGGGGAGGTACCCATTGTATATCAATGCTTATGTAGCATGTTTAAGATATTAGTTGAAAGTGTTGCGGATGGATGTAGAAAAGTTGCCTCATATAGCGTACAAAATGTTACTTAATTTAGACATAGCTGGCAAAAGCTGTTGGGTTTCAAAGGTGAGAGCAATTCTGTGTGGGGCAGGTTCTAAGTTAACATTGTATGGATGCAGCAAGGTGTTGGAGATGAAAAGATGTTTCTGCGTTTGTTTAAGCAGCGACTAATTGATATGTTTATCCAAAAATGGGATGGAACAATCAGAGAACGGGAAAGGTACAGCATTTATAGGTCTTTTAAAACAATTTTTCAAAAGGAGAAGTACATTTATGATATGGAGATGTCTTGTTTTCGTGTGGCTATTACGCAGTTAAGACTTAATGTGCTTCTTATCAATAATAATGTCAACAGATAAAGCGAATCTATAAGAGACAAAAGCTGTCCTTTCTGTGTGAACAAAATAGAAAATGAATGTCACTTCATATTTGATTGCAGTTTGTATACAGATTTAAGAGAGACATTTCTTAAAGAATCAAAATGCACGACACTATCCAGATTGCTGAAAGGAACAAATGAAAATCACCGACACAATCTCTCCAGGTATGTTTTTCATGCTATGAACAGACGAAAGAAAAGCATTTTGTAATTGTGCTGTTGTTTGTAGGCTACTCCTTGTTTCCATTATAAGTCAATGTGGCTGCTAGATGTACTGTTCTTTTGATTATGCTACATGCATTGACTTCGTGTTTTGCTTTCAAGGTTTATCGTCTCATGGTTTTGTTTATTTGGATGATGTACTTGGTGTGATGCCACCAGGAGAGCTGGCTTAGATGGGAAATGTGACGATCTCTTTGCATTTTGTTTCCTTCACTTGCCTTTTTGCCTTGCCCACTGTATGTATTGTGGCCAAAGGCCAATGTACATTAAACCTGTTCAGTGTTCAGTGTTCTCTCTCTCTCTCTCTCTCTCTTCTCTCTCTCTCTCTCTCTCTCTCTCTCTCCTCTCCTCGACCAACCCCGGTTGTCTGTTTCGGCGTCTGTTATTTTTTTTCTTTATCTTCAATTTTAGATCCTGAGAAACCCCAACTCAATCCAACACAGACACACACCCCCCCACCCCCCACCCCCCCACACACACACCCACACACATACACACACACACACCACACCAGACCACACACACACACACACACACACACACACACACACACACACACACCACACACACACACCCACACACACACACACACACCTCCCCTCCTATTTGAGCTCTCCGTCCTGGTTTCATCACGGAGAGAGTTGTTATGTATTCAAAGCCAGTTTCGAATCATGTGGAGGTCCTGTCAGCAAAAAATGGACATCCACCAATCATGGAAATATATTCAGCACAAGCAAATTTCAGAATGAATTTGTAAGATTCTGACATGGAAATTAGGTTTTCAATATTCTTTGGGACGGGGACTGGGACTAGGAATTAGAAACCCAGAGGGTTTAAAAAGGACATTTCTATGCCATCGTATTCTGAGCAGCTACCGGACCAATGAGTATGAGACAGTCTGATTTGAATTAGAAACACAATGAAAACTCCTGACCGAAATTTGCCGTCACACTTTTTGAATGTATCAAAACACTGCTGCAACCAAATATATGTGCATAATTACTCGCTCCGTTATGTATACACAAACATATGTGCATTGGCGCGCGCACGCATGCGCACACACACACGCGAGAAAATAGCGTGGCCATCACCTCTGCAGAATGTTGTATGTAGTGCACAACATCATAGATACCAAGCAAAACTGCCAGTGCCTCAATCCCAATTATACATGATGAGCAGAGAAGATGAACTAGAAGCATACAGGAGGCTGCTCCGCATGTAAGAGTGTTGAGGACAGCAGAACTACTGTTCACCAGACATACCTGCGTCACTGGCTGATCACAGGATTGAACTATGTGCAGCTGCTGTGGTTACAGCATGTTGCATCTTGTTACAGCATGTTGTTACAGCATCTTTTTGTGAATATTATTATGAGTTGTGACATTCTTGTCTAGCTAATATTGATAAAACACAATAAGGTGATGGAAATGGTGTGAACATAGATCTCAGACTGATATGTTGTCATCATGGCACATAAGCCCCCTAGTCCAGACCAGGCTAGTCTATCACCCAGCAGACAAGAACGAAATGCAAACAGGGGATATCTGTATCTGTGACTATTATGGGATGTTCCGTCTGTGTCTGCCGACACAGGGCGAAGCTGGCAGACAGGCCCAGTGCTGGGCTGACAGACAGGGCCGGCAACGATGTGGCTGCTGGCCTTTCTCGTCCTGGCTCCCTATGGGAGGCGTGTACAGAAAGCTCGCTTTGCTGTGCTCTGTGTGTGGAGATAGGTGTCTGTATGCATGGCACAGATGTAGACACAGAGACACAGACACGGACAGACAGGCACATACGCACACACGCACATGAACACACACACACACACACGCACGCACGTACACACGCACCATGCTCGCACACACTCACAAACACACACATATTCCCATACGCATACATGCACACACCCACGCAAAGACACACATAGAGTTACGTATGCACGTGCACACGCACTACAGAGAAAGAAAGAAAGAAAGAAAGAGAGAGGGAGAGAGAGAGAGAGAGAGAGAGAGAGAGAGAGAGAGAGAGAGAGAGAGAGAGAGAGAGAGAGAGAGAGACAGACAGAGACAGAGACAGACAGAGAAAGATAGAGAGAGACAGTCAGAGACAAAGACAGAGACAGAGACAGACATACAAACCGACACAGATAGAGATACAGAGACACACAGAGAGACAGAGAGAGAGAGAGAGAGAGAGAGAGGAGAGAGAGAGAGAGAGATATACAGAGATAGACAGATAGATAGATAGACAGTCAGACAGACAGACACATAAACAAACAGGCAGAGAGAGAGGGAGGGAGAGAGAGAGAGAGAGAGAGAGAGAGAGAGGAGAGAGAGAGAGAGAGAGAGAGAGAGAGCTCCTATGTTTTGTGTGCATATGTGTCTATGAGCAGGCAGGAGGTAATGCACGCAAGCATGCTTGCTGCACGTGTTGGTGTACGAGCATCATTTACAAACACGTCTTTTTAGAAGACATGACTGTATCTGAGCTTGCATCATTATGTTTGCGTTGGTAAACGAATGATTTCGGGGTCCTGAACTTAGAGTACTCAAAGAGACGTTTAAGTGCCAAGGTGTGTGTGTGTGTTGGGGGGGGGGGGGGGAGGGGGGCATCACGTGTTGTCCCTCTTTCTGCACGGTCGGTAGGCTGATGAGGGGGGGGGGGGGGTGAAGGGGGGTGTCTCTGACAACTTCAGGCGTCCTCCTCTGCCAGTGGCTGCAACACCACAGCAGCAGGTCTGTCTGTCTGTCTGTCTGTCTGTCTGTCTGTCTGATGTCTGTCTGTCTGTCTGTCTGTCTGTCTGTCTGTCTGTCTGTCTGATGTCTGTTTGATGTCTGTCTGATGTCTGTCTGTCTGTCTGATGTCTGTCTGATGTCTGTCTGTCTGTCTGATGTCTGTCTGATGTCTGTCTGATGTCTGTCTGATGTCTGTCTGTCTGTCTGTCTGATGTCTGTCTGTCTGATGTCTGTCTGTCTGTCTGTCTGATGTCTGTCTGTCTGTCTGTTTGATGTCTGTCTGTCTGATGTCTGTCTGTCTGTCTGATGTCTGTCTGTCTGTCTGTCTGTCTGTCTGTTGTCTGTCTGTCTGTCTGATGTCTGTCTGATGTCTGTCTGTCTGATGTCTGTCTGTCTGTCTGTCTGTATGTCTGTCTGTCTGTATGTCTGTCTGTTGATGTCTGTCTGTCTGTCTGTCGTCTGTCTGTATGTCTGTCTGTCTGTATGATGTCTGTCTGTCTGTCTGTCTGTATGTCTGTCTGATGTCTGTCTGTCTGTTGATGTTGTCTGTCTGTCTGTCTGTTAGTCTGTCTGTTGTGTCTATGTCTGTTGTCTGTCTGTCTGTCTGTCTGTGATGTCTGATGTCTGTCTGTTGATGTCTGACTGTCTGATGTCTGTCATGTCTGTCTGATGTCTGTCTGTCTGATGTCTGTTTGTCTGTCTGATGTCTGTCTGATGTCTGATCTGTCTGATGTCTGTCTGATGTTCTGTTCTGATGTCTGTCTGATGTCTGTCTGTCTGATGTCTGTCTGATGTCTGTTGATGT
>CM054144.1:936984-961984 GCA_028751875.1 Rapana venosa
GAAGACTGAGGGTTCCCGGCCTGTCTGTCCTCCTAGCGCTCTGCATGCCGGGACCACCCTGAGTTATGGACGCCACTCTCCCCCCCCCCCCCCCCCCCCCAACCCGGCTGGCAGTGAGAAATGGTGATCGCCAGACCCGGGAATTCGGGAATTACAACTGACCAAGCTCTGTGACTGCAGAGAGTGGATCACAGCAGCCAAGTGATGCGGGGTTCGGGGCTGTGCTTCCTGTTGGCTGGCAGAAACAATGTGAAGTTTTCTTAATGCTGGGGTTTGCTGTTTTCTTGAAGCGAAAATGAAGAGGTGGGGATTTTTCCATTTGCAGCCACAAAGCTTCCTTAGCGTAGTCGGTGACTTTTATTTACAAGAAAAAACAATGAAAACTGTTGTGGTGGATAAGGCATAGCGTTTATATGATTTTTTGTTGTTGACAAAGCGTGTGTGCCTGCGTGTGGGCATGACTGTCAGCCTGTCTGTCTGTCTGTCTGTCTGTCTGTCTGTCTAGATAGCGGTCTGTCATCTCTGTGTTTCTTGATGGCCCCGATGCTGCTGATGGCATCTGCATGGTGTGTCCCGTAATGACGGCGTCTCCTGTCTAGACCTCAGTCAGCATCTCTCACGGCCAGAGATCACGACATTGGGTCACTGGCCTGTGCTCATCTGGAAGGGGAGGGGGTGGCCTGGTGGTTATCACGTGGACTAAGCCATGTGGTGGTGTCTGAGAGTACAGGGTTCAGTCTCGGCTGTGCTCGTCACTGAGGGGATTGCTGCTGTGCAGCTAACACTGGCGCCGGCCCTGCTGGTCGCCGCCATGAGACTGAACACCGAAGTTCCCTGCGCCAAGACGTGCAGGTGAAGCTGCTCCCGTGTTCCAGACCCATCCCTCTGCCGTGGAAGGCCAGCTGTGGTCTGCAGAATGGTGCACACCAAGATGCCCAGCATGCAATATGAAGAAGCTTAACTGCACAGGGTCAGCGTGTTCCAAGCATGCAACCTGAACAGTCAGCGCTACAGCCACTAACCAGTGAGAGATCAACCAGATGATGCCCTCTGAAATGCAAAGACTGACCACTCTCTTTATTTATTTTTAATTTTTTACATTTTTATTTTATTTTTAAATAAATCATTTATATTTAAGTAAACAAACAAATGAATAAAATAAAATCAATAAAAAGGTCAAATCAGATGATGCCCTCTGAAATGCAAGGACTGACCACTCTCTGTCTCTGCAGCTGACGCCCTTTCCTTTCTCTGCCGTGCTCTGATTCCCTGTCTCTGCAGCTGACGCCCTTTCCTTTCTCTACCGTGCTCTGATTCCCTGTCTGCTGAGGACTCGCCGAACTTGATACACATGATCTGCCTCAGCTTTCTTCTGGTGCTCAAGTTTGTTTGTATATTTGATATATTCTTTTTCGATATAATTATGATCTCTATTTCTAAAACCGATGTTCATCCTCATTTCCACGGACGACTGACATTATCTCATATCAATGATATACTTGTGTTTGTCTCATTTTAGCGCGATGGTCTACTTATTCCAGTGGATTATATAGTATTTTGTTTATTCCCATTGCCAATAATTCATTTTGTATCGATAAAGTGCATGTTTGCCATTGGTCGTCGACGTTAGTTTTATCAAAGAAATATGCGAGTAAGTGTTCAGTTTGCTAGTATTGAATAAAGTACTTGAATTGAATAGTATTAGAAACGGCATATAGAAATATGTAAAAAGCAAACAAACCCCCAAAACACCTGAAATATGTTATAGAAATCTGTTATTTTGGGGATTTTATAGAACAGAACCAAATACAGATATTTAACATTTATGCCAAGTTCACCTGCTTCTACGTTTTGTGTTGGCTTTCGAATTTCTGTGTTATCTAACCAAACGGCCATATCCGCAACAGATGACACCAACATTGTTCCTTCTTTGTGCATTGGCACACACCTAGTTAGCATTCTCACGTATGCTCCCTTTCTGTTAAAGTCACAGAGCTGATGAAGTCTGCCAATGGTGTGGGGAAGTCGGCACATCCCAGGACGAGTGCTGAAAGCGTCTGTGCCTGCTTTTAGTTCCCCATTGATGTCGGTCATACTTGAACTCCTCCCCATTATTTCTCTGTAGAGTTGGGGAGAAAGTTCTTTGTCTGCCTGCTTGTGCTTATGTAACACTCTGTAGTCATTTCTGGCCACACAGCAGTCGCGTTTTATTGAATTAGGTCTGTCTTTAATTGTGCTGTAGAGGAAGCTTTTACGATCAATACCAGATAGAGAGAGGAGAGAGAGAGAGAGGAGAGAGAGAGAGAGAGAGAGGGGAGAGAGAGAGAGAGAGAGAGAGAGGAAGAGAGAGAGAGAGAGGCAGACATACAGACAGATGCAGACAGACAGAGGCAAAGACTGAGGGGCATACAGACAGATAGACAGACAGACAGACAGACAGAAAAATAGAGCAATCAAAGATAAACATAGACACATGGGGACAGAGGAGTCTTGCTGTACTAAGGTTGCTGTACGTCATACTGTGTTGCATGGCAGTTCCTTATCCAACAGTGCAGGGCAGCTGGTCCCCGGAGGGCCATGACCTTCACCCCTGTGCACTGCACTACCAGTCACTTGTTCTCTGCATTTGCCATCAACTTATTTCTTTCCAATAAAATGCTCTTTTTCTGCAATAATCTATCTACAGTCTCTTTGCTCCAAGTAGTTGTAGCATGCTCCCATGACACGCTGCTTAGGGGGCCTCCACCCCAACCATGACCCCACACATCACTGATGAACATCTGCGGGTACAAAGTTTCCCACTTCTCCAGGAAGTGGACGGTTTGGGGTTAGTTTCCAAACCAGCTTACGCCCACTTGATTATCTAGCCAACAGTGTTATTGGATTTCATAAACATACAGATGTTTCACGGAGAGACAGACACAATACAAACATGCGTAGTGATATTGAGTTCGTTATAAATCCGTCATAATAGGGATGACGCGTTAATGTTCTAGTTCACTTCAAATACACGAACACAGAAGCACGTTTTTAATGAAACACCGCGCGTTTTTGTCCTCGTGCTTTAGCGAACATCGCAGACACAAGAACTGCTAGGCAGAACCCAAGCGAAGCAAAACTGTAACCTGTGATGCAACGCTTCTCCCTGTTTTCGTCCTGGAAGCGACGTCAGTGTACGTTACAGGCCATGAGTCGTTCTGGGCTTGTTCCTGCGCTAAATAACACAGCACGTTTGGTTTCAGACAGACCGAGATTTCCTGGTAACTTGATTACCACAGTACAGCGTGTTATCTGCCCTTAGAGCAGTCACTTCGACTTCTGGCTTCTCTCCTTTCCAGGCAGTGGTGAACACCCTAAATCACCCCGGCACCGTGATGGACCTGGACTGTAATGGCTTTGACTGTCTGGCACTGGTACTGGTCATAGTTAACAATTCTCCGTAAACTGTAGACTGAGTTTGCTTTTAGGATAGAGCGCTGCCAGCACATTACCAACAATTGGCCTAACAGACTGAGGCAAGAACAGGACGTGTGCCGACAGCTCCGTGATTGCTTTGTTACAGTCTGCCAAGGGGATGGACTAACGGCCTGCGTCATCCCTCCAGGTGCCAAGTCTGGCATGGTTCAGCCCTGTGACGTCAGGCAGTACAGCTAGCGGCGATCCTGCTGGTGATGGATGACGTACAGCAGTGTCAGTGAAGATGATGGATGACGTACAGCAGTCTCAGTGAAGGTGATGGATGACGTACAGCAGTGTCAGTGAAGGTGATGGATGACGTACAGCAGTGTCAGTGAAGATGATGGATGACGTACAGCAGTGTCAGTGAAGATGATGGATGACGTACAGCAGTGTCAGTGAAGACCACCAGGCTGCCAACTCCAGCCAGAAAGTGTGTGCTTTTGAAAGCGTCACATGTTGGCTTCTTTGTCTTCTGTGACTTTCTGTTCATCAAAGACAAGGCCTGAAGGCAAAAGCAATCATGCCGGTGAGAAAAAACAAGTACTGCAAGAGAACAAGTCGGCACACCAGCTCCAACGGAGACCACACCAGACTTGCTGTGCCTCCACTGCTCCAGACTCTCTGCCTCCAGACAGGTTCCAGAGTTACCCCAGGCACAGCGAAGAGTTAGCAGGTACGTCTTCTTTGGACTCAGAGGACGACCACCACCACTCTGGTCTGAAGTTCTGTCAATAGTCATGCAACCTTGCATGCTCAGAAGGATTCACGAAATGGAAGAGAGCCTTCATAAAACAAACCACAGAAAACTGCCAGTGACCAGACTGGTGACAACACAGTGCATCCACCAACTGGACTGTGGATGGCAGACTGACAGACCGCCACCCTTGCCTCTCTGCCTGGTCTTTGTGTTGCCAGGTCCTCTTCTGCTTCCTCGGGCGTGACCCCCAATGTCATTACCCGGTGAAGAAGACATCACGTCATCTTTAGCCAAGCAAAGGAGACGTCAGCGTGGAAGTTTACCACAGAAAAAACACACCAGTGTCCCTATTGATGCATAAAAACAATACGGACAGAAATATTGACAGGTAGAAATGTGTTTCTGTGGCTGTTTTAAAAAAACCCAAAACTGTGAGTGTGTAGGTATGAATTATATTCTTTGTTTGCAATATTGTGTATATTCATCATTCTACATCTACTCACACATGCATGCACGCACGCACGGGAAAAAATACGTGTGGGTGTGTGTGTGTGCGCGCGTGTGTGTGCGTGTGTGTGTGCAGGAACCAGGTGTGCTATCAGTGCTTATAAGATATATATATATATATATATATATATATATATATATATGCAGCTGCCTACAGAGGCTAGGCGAGGTGTTTCTGACACTGGTGATAACTTATCTGACAGCCATAGTCTGGCAAAGACCCTCACCTATAAACCTGTAAATCTGGAGACCTGTAAACCCCTTCACACATTAGATACACACACACACACACACACACACACACAACACCACACACACACACACACACACACACACACACACACACACACGCACGCACACACACACACGCACACAACCTTATCATGCACTTGACTTATGCTTGAAAAACATGACTACACAAACACGCAGGCACGCACTAGCAAACACACAACACACACACACACACACACACACACACACACCACACACACACACACACACACACACACACACACACACACACACACACTCCTTTGCTACAGACCACACTATTGCACGTGCACTCAGCCGTGGAGGAGTGGTCAGCTGAGAGCCCCCCTGCTTCCTGGACAATCAATGTCCGTCCATCTGCCGGCTTCTGGCTTCTCTCTAGTTGTCCTAGCCAGCACAGACAGGCGGAACTCGGCAGTCCGTTAGTCTCACTGGATTTGTAATACACACTGAGCGCTTGGATTTGTCGCTTTACAAGATTCAGCGCTATATAAACTCCATACATTATTATTATTATTGTTATCTCTTTGCTTTGATTCTGGGTTTAACCCAGACATTTTCAAGGAACAACAAAATACAGCAGATTATCAGAGATGAATTTATCACTAACGCGCGTGCGCACGCGCGCGCGCACACACACACACACACACACACATGCACGCGCACACACACACACACGCACGCACCCCCCCTCCCTACACACTTAGACAACATCATCATCCACGTGTCTGCTTCACACAGACGATCACCACCAGGTCAGTGCACTGAGCTGTGCAGGCCTGGCTGGCTGATTACAGTGCTGGCTGATTACAGGCCTGGCTGGCTGATTGCAGGCCTGGCTGGCTGATTACAGTGCTGGCTGGCTGATTACAGTGCTGGCTGGCTGATTACAGTGCTTTACAGTGCTGGCTTGCTGATTGCAGTGCTTTACAGTGCTGGCTCGCTGATTACAGTGCTTTACAGTGCTGGCTTTCTGATTACAGTGCTGGCTTGCTGATTAGAGTGCTTTACAGTGCTGGCTTACTGATTAGAGTGCTTTACAGTGCTGGCTTGCTGATTACAGTTCTTAACAGTGCTGGCTTGCTGATTACATTGCTAGCTTTCTGATTACAGTGCTAGTTTGTTGATTACAGTGCTGGCTTGCTGATTGCAGTGCTTTACAGTGCTGGCTTGCTGATTAAAGTGCTTTACAGTGCTAGCTTGCTGATTACAGTGCTTTACAGTGCTGGCTTGCTGATCACAGTGCTTTATAGTGCTGGCTTGCTGATTACAGTGCTTTGCAGTGCTGGCTTGCTGATTACAGTGCTTTACAGTGCTGGCTTGCTGATTACAGTGCGTTATAGTGCTGGCTTGCTGATTACAGTGCTTTACAGTGCTGGCTGGCTGATTACAGTGCTAGTTGGCTGATTACAGGACTGGCTACCGGGCTGCGGAACAAGCTGCAGCCATGGTGTGGGGGATACGCCAACAACTGCCTGCAGCCAGTCCCTTCCTGCTCTGCTGCAGCTGACGCCTGCTTCAGCAAGGCTTCCCTCTCTGCAGCCAGTCCCTTCCCTCTCTGCAGCCAGTCCCTTCCCTCTCTGCAGCCAGTCCCTTCCCTCTCTGCAGCCAGTCCCTTTCTGCCTCTACCTTACCCCTGCTGTTTCTGTGGACCCCGCAGTACATTTGTGAATATGGCTTCATAATGACACATGACAGCAATAACTCAAGATTAATTTGAAACACACACGCACACACGAAAGAACACATACATACACATGTACGTACATCTGAACATACACACATACGCGCGCGCGTGCGTGCGCGCACGCACGCACGCACACACTCACGTACATTTGCACATACATGCACACAGAAACAGACACACACACACATGCACGTGCAAGACAGAGACACACAGACACACATACATGCTTACACCTACACACATACATACACACACAGACCCACATATACACACGCATGCACACACACAGACCCACACCTACACACACCTACACACACACCTACACACACCTACACACACACACACACACACGCGCGCGCGCGCGCGCGCGCACGCCCACACACACACATACATTACTCGCTTTTTGTCTGCAGCCTACTTTATTGTAAGAGCATTCAGCGTGGAGGTGTGGCTGGCTGAGAGCCCCCTGCTTCCTGGACAATGTCCATCCATCTGCCGGCTTGTGGCTTCTCTCTATCCTACACACAGGTTGGGAACACTACTCTGCATCTAGTCACCCCTCTCTCTCTCTCTCTCTCTCTCTCTCTCTCTTCTCTCTCTCTCTCTCTCTCTCTCTCTCTCTCTCTCTCTCTCTCTCTCTCTCTTTTCTTTTAGCCAAAATGAAACTATTTACGTGGTTTGTTCTCCTTTATTTTATGGAGGTTTTGCTTTGTTTGGTTCTGTTTTGGTTTGGGTTTGGGGTTGTTGTTGCTTTTTTGAGGGGAGACTATTCGGTTGTTCCATCTCCCCTTGTTGTTGCCGTTTTTTGTTTTTGCTCTTGGCTCTTGCTATTTTTTTCGTTGTTTCTGTGTTTTTCTGTCTGCTTTCTTTCTTACTTGTTGCTCCTTTTTTTCTTTCTTTTTTTCTTTTTCTCTCTCTCTTCGGTGATTTTGTGGGGATTTTTGTGTAGATGTTTTTTTCCGTAAGCTGTGTAAGTGTATTGCTATGGGCTTTATTTTATTTTATTATCATATATATCCTTAAGGGCGGGGACTGGATGTAAAAAAGCACATGGGTGCTTATTCATTATCCTCGAAATAAAAGAATTTGTCATTGTCATTGTCATTGTCCTCTCTCTCACACACACACACACACACACCACACACACACACACACACACACACACACACACACACACACACACACACACACACACTTCTTTGCTACACACGACAATGTACGTGCACTCAGCCATGGATGAGTGGCTAGCTAACATCACCCCTGGTTCCTGGACACTCCACATCCGTCCCCCGACTTATTGCTCTATATCCTACACCTCGCTGTGCTCTATATCCTACACCTCGCTGTGCTCTATATCCTACACCTCGCTGTGCTCTATATGCTACACCTCGCTGTGCTCTATATCCTACACCTCGCTGTGCTCTATATGCTACACCTCGCTGTGCTCTATATCCTACACCTCGCTGTGCTCTATATCCTACACCTCGCTGTGCTCTATATCCTACACCTCGCTGTGCTCTATATGCTACACCTCGCTGTGCTCTATATCATACACCTCGCTGTGCTCTATATGCTACACCTCGCTGTGCTCTATATGCTACACCTCGCTGTGCTCTATATCCCACACCTCGCTGTGCTCTATATCCTACACCTCGCTGTGCTCTATATCCCACACCTCGCTGTGCTCTATATCCTACACCTCGCTGTGCTCTATATCCTACACCTCGCTGTGCTCTATATCCTACACCTCGCTGTGCTCTATATCCCACACCTCGCTGTGCTCTATATCCTACACCTCGCTGTGCTCCATATCCCACACCTCGCTGTGCTCTATATGCTACACCTCGCTGTGCTCTATATCCTACACCTCGCTGTGCTCTATATCCTACACCTCGCTGTGCTCTATATCCCACACCTCGCTGTGCTCTATATCCCACACCTCGCTGTGCTCTATATCCCACACCTCGCTGTGCTCTATATGCTACACCTCGCTGTGCTCCATATCCCACACCTCGCTGTGCTCTATATGCTACACCTCGCTGTGCTCTATATCCTACACCTCGCTGTGCTCCATATCCTACACCTCGCTGTGCTCTATATCCTACACCTTGCTGTGCTCTATATCCTACACCTCGCTGTGCTCTATATGCTACACCTCGCTGTGCTCCATATCCTACACCTCGCTGTGCTCTATATCCTACACCTCGCTGTGCTCCATATCCTACACCTCGCTGTGCTCTATATCCCACACCTCGCTGTGCTCTATATCCCACACCTCGCTGTGCTCTATATCCCACACCTCGCTGTGCTCTATATGCTACACCTCGCTGTGCTCTATATCCCACACCTCGCTGTGCTCTATATGCTACACCTCGCTGTGCTCTATATCCTACACCTCGCTGTGCTCTATATGCTACACCTCGCTGTGCTCTATATCCTACACCTCGCTGTGCTCTATATCCCACACCTCGCTGTGCTCTATATCCCACACCTCGCTGTGCTCTATATCCTACACCACGCTGTGCTCTATATGCTACACCTCGCTGTGCTCTATATGCTACACCTCGCTGTGCTCTATATCCTACACCTCGCTGTGCTCTATATCCTGCACCTCGCTGTGCTCTATATCCTGCACCTCGCTGTGCTCTATATCCTGCACCTCGCTGTGCTCTATATCCAACACCTCGCTGTGCTCTATATCCTACACCTCGCTGTGCTCTATATCCTACACCTCGCTGTGCTCTATATCCTACACCTCGCTTAGGAAGACTTCTGTTTGCAGTTAGTGACATTTGTGTCGTTGTTGTTGTTGTCGTTGTTGTTGTTGTCGTTGTTGTCGTTGTTGTTGTTATTATTGTTGTCTCCTGCCTTCTTTCCTTTGGCCCTGGGTGCAATTTGACACATAGTGTTCAGGAAAAGAAGGAAGAGCAATTAACTAGGCCGGGTTTAAAATAAATACATACATGCACGCTGACGTGCAATCCCCCACCCCCACCCCCACACACCCCTCCATACCCCTCCACACACATACACACATACACGCATACACACATACACACACACACACACACACACACACACACACACACAGGGTAGGTGTCAGCAGCTGCAGAACAGTGAAGTAGCGAGTGGCTAACTCATCAGCCTGGTGCCTAAGCAGTCAGCGTGGCTGCAGTCTGCTGATGTTCACCGGCATTGGCTACAACTTCTCCCTAATACTGGCAGCGAGTACTTCGGATTTCGTTTCCCTATCAGTTCCTGGATAATTCTCTAAGCTGGAGCTCTTTTTGTATCATTGTTTCACGCCGTGTGTTGCTATGTCTGTTTCAATATATGAGTAGAACTCCATTCTGTGTCTGACACCCAGAAACCGAAGACGAAATCAGTGAAAAATCCTCTTTCTGTCTCTCCTAAGAATACTGTATGTCTCTCCTAATACTCTCTCTCTCTCGCTCTCTCTCTCGCTCTCTCTCTCTCTCTCTCTCTCTCTCTCTCTCTCTCTCTCTCCTCTCTCTCTCTCTCTCTCTCTCTCTCTCTCTCTCTCTCCTACTACTGCCTAATTTCCCTCTGCTAATATACTTTCAGTATCTCGTAATACGTTGTCTCTCTCGTCTATTACACTACGTACAGAACTCATTGCTGCTGACATTTGTGTCCTATTGTCGTAATGGTGGCTGAGTACACAGTTTATGATGCAGCTAACCTACATGGGTAACGTTATAGGAACATCACATTAACACAGATACCTACCACTCGCAGAGTCCTTGCTGTTATAGACTAATATACACCACAGTTTCCATAAACCAGTAAGAAACTAGCAACAGACATTACACATTATGTGGATATCAATGTGCCATCGTCTTATCTCTCTACCCATCTCCTTGCCTCATATTGGATGCACACAATGAAGCTAGTAAGTATTCAGAGCAGTCCGTTGACAATTGCTTTTGTTCTCTGAGAACTCGGCAAGAAAGTGTGTGAGAAACCAAGACCTGAAGATGTATCATCATCATCATCATCATCATCATCATCATCATCATCATCATCATCATCATCATCATCATCGTCGTCGTCGTCGTCTTCGTCGTCGTGGTCGTCGTCTTCATCAGCGTCATCAATGTCGTCATCATCATAATATTCGTCTTCATCATCAGAGTGGTCCCGGTCAGCAGTGGTAGCAGCAACAGCAACAAAAACAACAGCATCAGCAGCAACAAAAGCAGCCATAGCGACAGCAGCAGCAGCAGCAGCAGCAGCAACAACAATAGTCACAGCAGCAGCAACAACAATAGTCACAGCAGCAGCAGAAGCAGCAGCAACAACAATAGTCACAGCAGCAGCAGCAGAAGCAGCAGCAACAACAATAGTCACAGCAGCAGCAGAAGCAGCAGCAGCAACAATAGTCACAGCAGCAGCAGAAGCAGGAGTTAACGGCAGTGAATTGAGATAGCATAGTGAAACCGAGGTGTGGAAGTCATCACCAGCTGGCCATTGCCAGTGAGCCCTTGACAGCAGCCTTTGTGGGCTGCCTGCAGGAGCCCTCTGAGCCACTGCATGCACAGGGCACTGAGGCCACTGCCAGGCCGCTGCAGCCTGGGGAAGGGGCTACCGACAATCAACCACACGTGGAGGCCAGCCCGATGTCACACACACACACACTCACACACACACAGAGACACACAGAGGGGGTGGGGTACAGACAGAGAGATAATGTGCATGCATGTAATGATATAATGATGTGACGGTGAGGACAAGAGGGCAGCTCTAGGCGTGTTGCTGTAGGGGACATGGCTGTGTGGGCAACACGGCATTACAAGTACATGGCCATGATCCCTGTCTTTCGTTGCCGGTACTGGAGTGAGAGAGCGAGAGAGAGAGAGAGAGAGAGAGAGAGAGAGAGAGAGAGAGAGAGAGAGAGAGAGAGAGAGAGTTTAGTTGAATTGAACGATCATTATTTTCAAGGGTTACATCATAAATATTCATGTACTTTTGTCATCCAGCACTTGCCCTGATTAGGGACTATCAACATAGAGAGAGAGAGAGAGAGAGAGAGAGAGAGAGAGAGAGAGAGAGAGAGAGAGAGAGAGAGAGAGAGAGAGAGAGAGAGAGAGGGAGAGAGAGTTTAGTTGAATTGAACGATCATTATTTTCAAGGGTTACATCATACATATTCATGTACTTTTGTCATCCAGCACTTGCCCTGATTAAGGACTATCAACAAAGAGAGAGAGAGAGAGAGAGAGAGAGAGAGAGAGAGAGAGAGAGAGAGAGAGAGAGAGAGAGAGAGAGAGAGAGAGAGAGAGAGAGTTTAGTTGAATTGAACGATCATTATTTTCAAGGGTTACATAATAAATAGTCATGTACTTTTGTCATCCAGCACTTGCCCTGATTAAGGACTATCAACAAAGAGAGAGAGAGAGCGAGAGAGAGAGAGAGAGAAACAGACAGACAGATAGACAGACAGAGAGAGAGACAGTCAGACAGACAGAGTAAGAAAGAGAGACAAAGAAAGAGAGAGAGACAGAGAGAGACAGAAACAGAGATAGAGAAAGAGAGAGACATAGACAGAGATGTATCCGAGACAGAAACAGTGATGAGAGAGACAGAGAGGAACAGAGACAGAGAGAAACAGACAGACAGACAGACAGACAAAGGCAGACAGAAGGAGATAGAAACAGAGAATAAGACAGAGGAACAGAGACAAAGGCATAGACAGAGAGTCTGGCCTAGAGCAAGTTGAACGCCACGGAGTCCATATCCCAGTTCGTAGACTGCATGCTGGGCTTGTCCATGTCATACTAAAAAAAGGACAGGAGGAACTGGGTAGGACTGGAAGAGCTGTTGTTCGGAGATGGGGTCAACGTGCCGTGGATCTGCAGATCGGGCCGTCGTGGCCCAGTGGCATGCCGTACATAAACTGGTATGCGTGCTTTGAACAAACGACCTCGGCCTAGTAGTCTCCCTTTAGACAGGAGCTGTTAGAACAGGGAGTCAGAGGCGGGGTAGGGTAGGGGGGACGGGAGCTGGGCTCTGCTGGGCGCTCTCTGATCGTCGTGGTCAAGGAGCGTGAGTTGTTGTTCCGCCGTAAGCACTGGTGCCTCCTGTCTCCTGCAGCGGCAGCACAGAGGGGGGGGGGGGGGGGGGGGGGGGGGGGGGGGGGGGTGCGTGTGTGTGTGTGCGTGCGGTGTGTGTGTGTGTGCGTGGTGTGTGTGTGTGTGTGTGTGTGTGTGTGTGTGCGCGCGCGCGTGTGTGTGTGTGTGTGTGTGTGTGTGTGTGTGCGTGTGTGTGTGTGCGTGCGTGCGTGCGTGTGTGTGTGTGTGTGTGTGCGCGCGCGTGTGGTGTGTGTGTGTGTGTGTGTGGTGTGTGGTGTTGTGTGTGTGGTGGTGTGTGTGTGTGTGTGTGTTGTGCGTGTGTTGTGTGTGTGTGTGTGTGTGTGTGTGTGTGTGTTGTGTGTCGTGTGTGTGTGTGTGTGTGTGTGTGCGCGTGTGTGGTGTGTGTGTGTGTGGTGGTGGTGTGTGTGTGTGTGTGTGTTGCGCGCGTGTGTGTGTGTGTGTGTGTGTGTGTGTGTGTGTGCGTGCGTGTGTGCTTGTGTCGTGTGTGATGTGTGTATGCGTGCGTGTGTGTGTTGCTGTGTTGTTGTCTGTGTGTTGTGTGTTTGCTGCTTGCCTGCTGCTGTTCTTCTCTGTATCATGTTATCTATCTGTCTGCTGTATGTCTGTTACCTGTCTGTCTTTTGTCTGTCTGCACCTTCTTCCTGATCAGAACTGTCACCTTAAGTCTTTCTTTCTTCATACTCCTGTATGTCTGTTTCTCGAACAAATCTGTATGTCTGTTGTTCTATTCTGATATGTCGTTCTGAAAATTCTTTCCTAATGGAAGAACTTCACCTAGCTTTTGATTTTTACATCTAAAAAATACTATTCAATATTCGTTCATTCTAGTGATGTGCAATAATCCACCAGCGTTCGGAATTTATTTGTGCAAAGGGTTCAGACGGGAAAATGTATTATCAATATGGATGGAAATCTACGTTAGCAGTATTGACTTTTACATCCGTAAAAAATACTCTATTCAATATTACAGGTATTTCTAGTGTTGTGCAATATCGCACCATCGTCGGAATTTGTAACCAACAGACCACAGTGTGTTTTGGCCAACAAATATCTTCCACGGTTAGATTTACCTGCACTGGTTCTCCACAGGGTTGCGTCCTCTCACCACTTCTGTACATTCTATACACAGATGATTGCAGAAGCAACGATGGAAATTCCTTTCTGGTAAAGTTTGCAGACGACAGTGCTCTGTTATCTCTCTTATCCGGATCAGTCTTAGACCACGGTCCAGCCCTCACCGAGTTCGTACACTGGTGTGACGAGGCCTATCTGGAGCTAAATGTTTCTAAAACTAAAGATCTGCCTATCGACTTCAGAAGATCACGGCATACTCCTAAGAATATTATAATCAATAATCAGGAAGTTGAAAACGTTTCGATCCATAAGTATCTGGGAACTGTTTTTGACCATAAGTTAAACTGGGATGTTAACACTGATGTTATTGTCAAAAAGGGACAACAATGTGTATATTTTCTGAGGAAACTGAATTTTTTTTATACAAAAATATTCTTTCCTTGTTTTACAAGTCTTACATAGAGAGTGTTCTAAGTTTTGCTTTCATTTGTTGGTACAATAACCTTAGTGTTAAAAACAAGAATGGCCTGCAGAGAATTGTAAGAATCTGCTCAAGAATAATTGGAGAAGAACAAAGAGATCTCATGTCGTTCTGCAATCAGCAGCTTGTACGCAAAGCCACTGCCATTTTGGCCGATTCCTCCCATGCTTTCGTTTCCAGAATTTCAGTTGTTGCCTTCGGAACGCCGTTTTCAGTGTCCCATCAACAAAACAAACAGAAAAAAGGAATTGTTTGTGCCAGTAAGCATTCGAATTCTGAATTCACAATCATGTTTACCTAGTTTTTACATTTCTCTGAATTACATGCCTGATTGTCATTGTTATGAGTGTAGTCAATACATATTTGTGTGTGTGTGTGTGTGTGTGTGTGTGTGTGTGTGCGCGTACGCGCGCGAAATAAGTCTGTCTTCTAGTCAGTGGTCTTTAAAACATTGAATTCATACATTGGTGAATGGTGTGGGTGTGCGTGGGTCTGTACGTGTTGCGTATATGCGTGCGAAATAATAAACTTTTATGTCTTTTAGTCAATTTCTGTTTTTTTGTTTTTGTGGTTTTTTGTAACATTGTGTTCACAATTGGCGTGTGTGTGTGTGTGTGTGTGTGTGTGTGTGTGCGCGCGCTATGTGTGTATGCGTGTGTACGCATGCGCGCGTGTGTTTGTGTGTGTGTTCGTGACCTTTTTATTTGAAGTCATTTGGAATGTTTTAACCAGTATGAAATATAGCTTGTTTGTGTCTTTTGAGATTTTTGATGCGATCAATCTGCCTGTTAGTATTGTAATTACCCTTCAAGGGATGATTAAAGTGTTTTTGACTTGACTTGACACCTTCATTTAGACCAAGACTACTATCCTAGAGTGAAGGGTGAATGTAATGAGGCCATTTCTGCTGGCCATTCTGCTGGCCATTCTGTTGTCCAGACTGTGGACAAGGATCCCTGTGTTCCATAGTGCCTCTCAGTGATGAATAAGTGTGGTCTCCTTGTCAGAGTTTGTATAATTATGTAGTTTACTGTCTTAGAAACAGTCATGTATGTTTTGTAGTCATTTTGATAGCCTTTCTCTGTGAATTTTGTAAATGATTACAGATCTGTTTAAATCTAAAGATAACTTCTTGCTGAATGGCTGTTTCCTTATTAAAGGTGAATATTTTGCGTCCACTTTTGTTGATACTACATCAGCCTAATTGACGTTTTATTTGCATGCACATTGATTGTGTTTGGTGTTGTCTTTGTTGCTTGCCTGGTGCATGTTTTGGTCCAGACATGATTATCAATCAGCACTTTTCATGTGTGACCCGCACGTTTGATATTAAATACAGTCAGCATTTGCTTTTTAAAAAAAAGAACGTAAATTAGATATTTTATATCACAAAAACACACACTCTCTTTGTCTCTCTCTCTGTCTCTCTCTCTGTATCTCTCTGTCTGTCTCTCTCTCTATCTCTCTCTCTGTCTGTCTGTCTGTCTGTCTCTCTCTGTCTCTCTCTGTATCTCTCTGTCTGTCTCTCTCTGTCTCTCTATCTCTCTCTCTGTCTGTCTCTCTGTCTCTGTCTGTCTCTGTCTCTCTCTGTCTCTCTCTTTCTCTCTCTCTAATTTCTGTTTAGGAGTACCACTACTCCAAGAAAGCCCAAGGATGTTCAAACTGGGAGCCATGGCTATGTCAACGCGATGATGAAGTGAAAGAGGAAGGAAGGGAAGGGGGGGTGGCAGGAAGGGGGGGGAGGGTGTGAGCGGAAGCAGCGGGGAAGAACAGGCAGGCGCTATTTTCTCTCCGCCCCTCAATCCAGAAATAGCCAAGGCCGCGCACAGACACACCTGTCTGCAGCAGAGTGTGTGCCAACGATGTACAGAGTTGTTGTTGTTTGTATTTCACAGCACAAGTTATGATACCGGTTTTGTTCACCCCAAACAACAACACAGACACCTTCAGGAGAGGAGAGAGAAGCTTCCTTACCTGCCTGCTGTCTTGCCGTGAGGAGAGGAAGGGAAGCAGCAGCATCTTGTGCCAGCAAGGTTTTCTGTTGTTATGTTTAACAGCTTCACTGACAGTGCCATATGCTTCCTTCCTTCCTTCCTGCCTTCCTTCCTTCCATCTTCTCTTTTCATGTTGATACATCTCAAAATGTTTGCTTCAATGAACCATTTCTTAACAGTACATTGATTTGGACATAAAAACCATGGGGCACAGTTGTGAAAAGGTATACGGCAATAATGTCAGATATTGAAAAAAGGTTTTGAATACATATGAGAGGAATTTGATATCAAACGGTAATGACCAAAAAGAAATATCACCACATCACTTGAATCCTTTCCGTCCCATTTCCCAGATTCGACTGCAAGCCAAAACGATGGAGGGAAACAGAGAAGGAGGAGAAATGCCGACAGACGCAGCATCACTGACAGACGCAGCATCACTGACAGAGGCAGCATCACTGACAGACGCAGCATCACTGACAGACGCAGCATCACTGACAGACGCAGCATCACTGACTGACGCAGGCAGCATCACTGACAGAGGCAGCATCACTGACAGACGCAGCATCACTGACTGACGCAGGCAGCATCACTGACTGACGCACAGGGCTCTTGGTCAGCTAAGTGAAGGAGCATACCATTTCAAACAAGTGTGTATCTGCTGGAGTGATAAAAGTCACCACGTTCTCTTCTTTCTTGTTCTACCTAGCAGCTGAGCTATGACCAGGGGGGACCAGGCCCAACGGGCATCATTAGCCTGCATCCATGTGGCCTTGTGGCTCTGTCACCACCATGAATCAACACTGAGATCGTTCATAAACACATGAGCAGAAGAAAACCGTGATGCGTGATCGATTCACACAGGATGGCACCAGATAACTCCTCTGCACATATCATCGTGCAGGGGGAATGAACGAATGGCCATCCCCCTCAATGACTATCCTTTGCTTACTGACTTTTCTTTTCATCTCTACCGGAAGTGCAAACCGTTCCTAGCTCCTTCAGCTGGCATTTCCTGTCAAACAGAACTATACACACGGCAGCCCAAGACTTTGACCCCGTCACGTCTGCTGTGTGTCAGCCTGTTGGTTTGTCTGCTGGTCACAGTGTACTGTGCTTCATGCCTGTGTGTCAGCCTGTTGGTTTGTCTGTTGGTCACAGTGTACTGTGCTTCATGCCTGTGTGTCGGCCTGTTGGTTTGTCTGCTGGTCACAGTGTACTGTGCTTCATGCCTGTGTGTCAGCCTGTTGGTTTGTCTGTTGGTCACAGTGTACTGTGTTTCTGTGTCATTGTTGTCTGCGCACGTGTCACCGTCTGATGCAGTTAAGCCTATCTGTGTACTGGTCTACACGTCTACAATCGGAACGTAGAAGAAACCAACTGTGCAGAAATCTGAATTGCTATTTCACCTTGCGACTAGTCACTGACCAGGCTGATGGTGGGATACTGTCGGATTGTCCGCCTCCTCAGTCCCCAGTGGATGTAGGGTGTCTTCTCTGTTGATGTAGCGAGTGTAAGGAGGAGGAACATCTTGCCACACGTTAGCAACCACTTCTGCCGTTTGGAAGAGTAGGCCATTGTGTGCCATTAGGAGCGGTCAACAAAATAACAAAACCCAGCATACACAGAGGTGTCGTGTGTAGACACCATCCCTGAGGTCGGAATGCAGCCACCTACATGGAGGGACACAGCATCGTTCTGGCAGCAACTCCTGCAACGGCACTGGAACCACGTGCATTGGCGATTGCCTTTCCAGTGGACCATTCCAGCGACGTGGAGAGGGGTGAGGGGTCCGCTGCATGGGTAACAGCTTGCCCTCCATCCTGACTTACTTACCCAGGCTTTGCACTCTGGAGTATAAACACCTAGAGTGCAACTCCACAGTCTTAGGAGACTACCTACCAAGACTGGTGTAAAGCAATACTTGGTCAGTTTCAAGCATAGCATGGTTACTGTACGTAGGTCTTTAAATAGCACTAGAAGTCTGTTGCAGGGTCCCGAGGTTTGCAGAACATTCCTCCTGCAGTAGTATGACATTTTTCAGAAAGAGTAGTACTGACCTACAATGACAGGGTATGCGTGTTGACCTACAATGACAGGGTATGTGTCTTGACCTACAATGACAGGGTATGTGTCTTGACCTACAATGACAGGGTATGTGTCTTGACCTCCAATAACAGGGTATGTGTCTGAGGATGCATGGCTCAGCGGAAGTTGTGTCTGTACTCTGGTCACACACAGCCATGCACTTTTTGCTGGTCAGCTTCTTCAAGTGGCAGGGGAAGGCGTGTGCTCCATACATGACCCTCACTGACAGAGTCAAGTTGTTTTGTTTTGGTGGCGGGGGAGGTTGCCTTTTTCTTTGTATGAATTCGCTCTTGTTTAGTTTCATTATTATAGAAGGGGTGGGTGTTAAAAGGAGTCATTGGGTTTATTCCATCGATTCTTAAATAGGATTGATTCAAATAAATTGAATTCATTTCTTACTATTAAAAACAAACAAACAAACAAACCCAACTATTAATTGTAACTGGTTACATGTGAATGAGGAGGATGACTGAAATTATTATTATTATTATTATTATTATTATTATTATTATTATTATTATTATTATTATTATTATTATTATTATTATTATTATTATTATCATCCTCCAAATAAAATCTCTCTCTCTCTCTCTCTCTCCTCTCTCTCTCTCTCTCTCTCTCTCTCTCTCTCTCTCTCTTTCTCTCTCTGTCTCTCTCTTCCCCCGACATCTTCAGTTTCTCCAGAGATAATTATTTCAGACTCTTTCCTCCTGTCCTTATTACCAAGTTCTTTTCTTTTTACCGAAGCAAGCCGTTCGTACGTTTCTCTTTGATTGATGCTTTACGTTGTCTGACGCTTACATACATTGCTCTGGTGGCCATGCTTCATCATGTTTACTTTCCTCTTGGCCTAAGTGAATAAAACATAGTAATGCTGTCTGCTAATGTTCATTTATCCCTCCCTCCCTCCCTCCCTCCCTCCTGCAGGGCTGGGGCCAAACGACTACACTTCCTGGCGGAGAGGGAGCGCGGTCTGTGAGGATATTAATGGCCTCCATTAAGTCTGGGCACAGGAGGTCACGTCACTTGTCTAGACTTCAGCAGGCTCCTTGGATCAGGGTTGCTATCATGGAATCCTCCTCCCTCCCTCCCCTCACGCCTGATACCAATGATGGTGGCTGTCGGTTTTCCCAACACACGATCTTGGCGAGGGGAAGGAAGACAGAGCAGAAAGAAATCCTGGTCTGCCGGCGGCGTTACACCACCTCTGCTACTGAAGGACTAGATGTAGACTGCTGCATGACGTCATGCCATTTGAAGTCGTGGCGGGTGCTGGGCATTTCCTGGTCAGGCAAACCACCAGCCATCTTGATTCACCTTTGAAGGGGAGTTGGCTGAGTATCCAACATGTTGCTGTCTATGTCAAAGTCACAGCCTAAGTCAAAGTCGAAATTTTATGTTCAGATGGTACAAATGTGTGTGTGTGTGTGTGTGTGTGTGTGTGTGTGTGTGTGTGTGTGTGTGTGTTCACACCGCAGACCTCATTGTCAGTGTGCTTGTATGTGCGTTCGTGCGTACGAGCGTGTGTGTATACATTTGAACTTGCAACACCCCCCCCCGCCCCTATTAATTGTAACTGGCTGCATGCAAATAAGTAGGATGAATGAAAGCGCTTTAATTTGTTTTGTGTGTGCAAGATATAGCGCTGTATAAATCCCATGTATTATTATTATTATTATTATTATTATTACTATTATTATCATCATCATCATCATTATTGTTACTATACCAAGAGAGTTGCAGAGGAGTGCAGTGGAGGGAAGCCAGTGTTCAGTGCGGCACTAAGCTGAAGGCCGCAGCCCGGCAGACAGACAGACAGGCAGGCAGGCAGACAGACAGACAGACAGACAGACAGACAGACAGACAGACAGACAGACAGACAGACAGACAGACAGCAGCTGCCTCCCCTGCAGCAGCCCCTCAGACTGTCCCCATGTAGACAGCTCACCCCGCCTGTCCTCGCTGAGCTGTCCCCCACTGATGACAGGTCTGCTTCAGCCTCTGACTGGCTGAGCTGTCACACACTGATGACAGGTCTGCTTCATCCTCTGTCCTCACTGAGCTGTCACACACTGATGACAGGTCTGCTTCAACCTCTGATTGGCTGAGCTGTCACACACTGATGACAGGTCTGCTTCAACCTCTGACTGGCTGAGCTGTCCCACACTGATGACAGGTCTGCTTCAACCTCTGATTGGCTGAGCTGTCACACACTGATGACAGGTCTGCTTCAACCTCTGATTGGCTGAGCTGTCACACACTGATGACAGGTCTGCTTCAACCTCTGACTGGCTGAGCTGTCACACACTGATGACAGGTCTGCTTCAACCTCTGATTGGCTGAGCTGTCACACACTGATGACAGGTCTGCTTCAACCTCTGACTGGCTGAGCTGTCACACACTGATGACAGGTCTGCTTCAACCTCTGACTGGCTGAGCTGTCACACACTGATGACAGGTCTGCTTCAACCTCTGACTGGCTGAGCTGTCACACACTGATGACAGGTCTGCTTCAACCTCTGACTGGCTGAGCTGTCACACACTGATGACAGGTCTGCTTCAACCTCTGATTGGCTGAGCTGTCACACACTGATGACAGGTCTGCTTCAACCTCTGACTGGCTGAGCTGTCACACACTGATGACAGGTCTGCTTCAACCTCTGATTGGCTGAGCTGTCACACACTGATGACAGGTCTGCTTCAACCTCTGACTGGCTGAGCTGTCACACACTGATGACAGGTCTGCTTCAACCTCTGATTGGCTGAGCTGTCACACACTGATGACAGGTCTGCTTCAGCCTCTGGCTGGCTGAGCTGTCACACACTGATGACAGGTCTGCTTCAACCTCTGATTGGCTGAGCTGTCACACACTGATGACAGGTCTGCTTCAGCCTCTGATTGGCTGAGCTGTCACAGTGCACGTCCCGCCGTCATGTACCTGGCTGTCAGCAGAGCGACTGTCAATGTATAATTATAGCAGGACTATTTTCCAGATTCTGACCAAGATCGGTAAAAAAGTTATACGGGTGAACTGTTTCTTTGTCATTGTGTATGTTGTTGTTGATGGTGTTGTCGTTGTGATTGTGTTTACATTCCAACAGAGCGTTCCGATTTAGGGACTGGAACATATTTGTCAAAGACGTTGCCATTTAACCAAAGTCTTGAAAAGTGTTCTTTGTTTCGAAATTGTTTGACAAAACATGTAGTGATACAAGAATTGTATTGTTTTATGCTTTCGTCCAATTTATATGTAGATTCTCTTGCCTATGATTGCTTTTTCCCCTGATTATTTTCCAATATTGATCTCCCATATTGCTTTTCCCTGGACAAAAATATGCTTCATGACTTTGAAATCTGTGGTGGCAAAGCTTCGGATTATAGCTTGTACAGTCTGATGTGCTGTTGCGCTTATTTCATCTTTAAAACTAGCAAAACTGGAATCCCTGAAAGCATCAGCTGAGTCCGTGCTGGTGGTGTTTGCACTCCTGTTTGACAGGATGTCTTCTGCTATGCTAGCACATTCTCTACTTTCTTCGTTCTGTTGCTGATGGCAGTCTGTTTTTCTGTGTTCATGTCTTTGTGGGTGTGCTGTCCATGTCTCGGTGTGTGTGGTGTGTTTTCTGTGCTGTTTTGTTGAAGTGATCGCGTGTTGCACACCGTGTGCTTCTTCAGACACAGAGAGGAGGACAACCAGTATGTCCAGATGTCCCCGCTAACCTCTGCAAACAGAAATCACCATCGTCGTCATCCTCGTCATCGTAGTAGTCGTTATGATGTTCATCATCTTCATCATCACCATCGTGTAACCACTACCACCATCACCACAACCAATACCACCACCACAACAACTACAACCATCACCATCACCACCACCAGTGCGACTATCACCTCCACCACTATCACCATCACTACTATCACCATCACTACCACCACCACCTCCATCATCATCATCAGCAGCAGCAGCAGCAGCAGCAGCAGCGGCGTCATTCCCTGTACTAAAAGCTAAGAGGTTTGCTGAGGGGAGCGGCCCTGCCTGCTAGCAGGCATTATGCGCTGACTATAAATAACGACACCGCCAGCCTCCTTCACTTGCCGGCAAGTATCCCTGTCACCTTCACTTCACTTCACTTCACTTCACTTCACTCCTCCACAGAGAAGGGGGCACAGACAGACAGAGAGAGAGAGAGAGGAGAGAGAGAGAGAGAGAGAGAGAGAGAGAGAGAGACAGACAGACAGACAGACAGACAGACCGACAGACAGACAGACAGACAGGCAGACAGACAGACAGACAGACAGAGATAGAGACAGAGAGACAGAGAAAGAGGGGGGGTGGAGGGGGGTGTCTAACTGGCATGAAGGATGCTGGTGGCTTCAGAGCCTGCTGGCTGTACTAACCAGGCCATGTGTTTTGCCCACCCCCACCCCCACCCCCCTCGCTATTCTTCCCCTACCATGCCCCCCTCCCCCCCTCCTCAACTAGCCGGTATTTTAGTCAGCTCTGGCCGCTGGCAGGTGAGGGAGGTGCTAAACAAGGTGAGGGAGGTGCTGAACAAGGTGAGGTGCTAAACAAGGTGAGGGAGAGAGGTGCTGAACAAGGTGAGGGAGGTGCTGAACAAGGTGAGGGAGGTGCTGAACAGGGTGAGGGAGGTGCTAAACAAGGTGAGGGAGGTGCTGAACAAGGTGTGGGAGGTGCTGAACAAGGTGATGGAGGTGCTAAACAAGGTGAGGGAGGTGCTGAAAAAGGTGAGGGAGGTGCTGAACAAGAGTTCTATGAGGAAGGCTTGGGTTTACTTTCTCTCTTCCTCAAGTAAGACGACTGTGGGCATGGTTAGAGAAACGCTCTGGCATTCAGAAAAACTGACAGTTACAAACACACTCTCTCTCTCTCTCCCTCACACACACACACACACACACACACACACACACACACACACACACACACACACACACACACACACACACACACACACACACACACACACATACACACACACACATCACCTTCGGATGAGACTATAAACCGAGGCCCCGTGTGCAAACGCACGCAGAACATCTTGCCCACACGTTAAATCCTGTTCGGAAGAGTAGGCCATTGTGTGCCGGTCGGAACAGATGACAAGATTTACAAAACCGCATACACACGGGAACTGGATGTAAAAAAGCACATAATGCTTATTCCATTATCCTCGACATAAAAGAATTAAATATTTTAAAAAGTAAATAAACCCAGACGCAGAGATATGTTAAAACCCGTTCGCTTTTCGGAAAAGTAGGCCATTGTGTGCCGATGGGAACGGATGACAAAATGGACTTGATGAAAAAACCAAATGAGTGTTTATTCCATTATCCTCGAAATAAAAGAATTAAAAAAATTAAATAAAATGAAAAAAACCCCATAAACCTTTGGACAAATACAGATACAGTCGTACTCGCAAATATTTCTCTTTTTTAAACTCTCCTCTTTCTTTTTTTGTCAACAGCTGTATTTGACATTATCACTCATCAAAATAACGTTATGCAAACTGACACCACATTATTCTTCAACCCAGAAGCAGAGATAAACTTTGTTTCTCTTTTAGCGTCAAACATCACTGATAGGAAAGGAAAGAAATACCAACAGCAAAACAAAAGCAACAGAAACCCACACCAATCCCTACGCCACTCTATTTTTGCCCAGCACCAAGTTATCTTAATGACTTCCTTGGCTGAAGAGCGGTGGGCAAGGTCAAAGGGCAGGCGTACAGCCCATAATATTGTCAGAGCACTCCGCCAGCACTAGGCTACAGGAGGGAGTGCAGTAGGTAGGTGACCGCCTGCATACACACATACATACGTACATATATACATGCATACATACATACATACACACTTACATACATACATACATGCATACATACATACATACACACTTACATACATACATACACATATACATACACATACACACATACACACACAACACCACACACACACACACACACACACACACACACACACACTCACTGGCTGGGGCCAATGCCCGTCATGCCGTGTCTTGCTGCTGCAAGGTGAGGATCCCCCCCCCATCTCCCTTCATCCTCCACCTCCTCCTCCTCCTCCCTGCCAGTGTTATGTGCTCAATAGATGGTTTAGGGGGACTGGATGTAAAAAAGCACATGTGTGCTTATTCATTATCCTCGAAATAAAAGAATTTGTCATTGTCATTGTCATTGTTTACACCGCCCAGGCTTCCTCCCTCTCTCTGGTTTATTCTTCTCTTTCTCCCTCTCTCTTTTCTCTTCCACTCCTCGCTTTCTTCCTTCCCATCCCCCCTTCCCTCCTTTCCTTCCTTTCCTTCCTCCCTCCCCACTGTTCGTCTTTCCTTGATGATGAAAAAGGGATGAATGTAGCACGAGCCCATACGATTTGTAGATGAGCTCAAATAAAGTGTGACAAGTAGAGGATCTAAATCTAAATGCCAATGACAGCTAGACTTAAGAAATATAAAAAAGGTAAAGGTGTTCCATAATCTTTAAGGTCGTAGGGGAGCAAGGCGTCAGAGACCTCACTTCTCTAGGGCCAGCATATTGAGGGCGGCGCCCATCTCCTCTCCCTCGCTGCTTTGCCATTTACAGCTGAGTAAACTGGTGG
>CM054144.1:964484-966984 GCA_028751875.1 Rapana venosa
TATTTTTTCAGCAAATTTTCGCTTCCTCTGAAGCTTCCTCAGGCTGAATGGATAACTTAATGATAAAACCAACTTTTAACTAGTGGATTACTGAGTAGTTGTTCAAAATCATCACCTACCCCACACGTGAAACATAAGCCATCTTCTGAGATCTTGTCATGGTTTCCCTGACTACTTCTCTCTTACCCCCTCTCCAACATCCTCACCCCCATCTCCCCCCCACAATCCCCCAAACAAATAATTGCCAAGAAGCAATGACAGACCTGTGAACAAAATCATATATATATATATATACATACACACATACACTCACTTACATACATATATATAACACTATACTTCTGATAAAATCCCTAGTTGATTTACAAAAATGACGGTTATTTAACTAAAGTCACAAGGCTAACTAAGACCAACTTCCAGTAAATAAGTAAAACATTCTTCTGAAAATAAAAAAAAAAAAAAAAAAAAAAAAAAAAAAAATTTTTTTTTTTTTTTTTTTTTTTTTTTTTTTTTTTTTTTTCTTAGTAGAAGTTTAAGTAAATAACATGATTAGGATCAAATTTCCGACTAAAATGACAAGGTTAACTTAGACCAAGTTCCAGAAAAAGAATTAAAACATTCTTCTGATAAAATGTCTAGTAAGATTTAAGAAAATAACATGATTAGGATCAAATTCAAACTAAAATGACAAGGATGACCAGAATGAGTTTCCAGTAAAATAGTGGATAAAATTACATAATTATCTAGAAATACTACTTTCTAACTGATAAAATATTCATCAGAATGCAGAGTAAAATGAGTGATTTAAAAAAAAAAAAAAAAAAAAAAAAAAAAAAAACCCCTTCCCCACACACCCATGACCCTCATTTGTGAAAAATGCACCCCCCCCCCCCCCACACACACACACCCGCACACACACAGGCCCAGCCAGGTCAACCATACTGTAGATAAAAGGCCCTGTATGATTATCCAGTTCGCCAGGTTAGTATCAATCTTTCTAGCCATTCAAGTCAACAATTGCATTGCTAAATTGCTAAACCAAAGAGACCAAAATCATGATAACATTAGGGGGAGTGAGGGTATTGGTAAAAAATCCCCATATAACCTCATTGTTGTATTTCTTTCTTAACATGCTAAGGTCCTGTCTTGTATTTAAACCTTGAAAGATGGTTCCCAGATTACAAGTCCAGTAAATCTCTCTTTCTAAACAGTTTGTTTTCATCCCTTACTCTCTCTATGGGGATGATTTGCAGGAAATCCCAATCCCCAGAATCAGGGTGAGGTGACGAGCATACGTGTTTGGCTACATTGCATTTATTTGTTTTGTGTAATTTGACATCTGACTTGTGGTTGGCCCACCTCAGTTTTAGATTTGTAGTGGAGCCTACATACCATCGATCAGGATGTTTCTTACATTTTATGATGTATATTACATTTGGGGTTTTGCAGGTGATGTTTTGTTTAATGTACCATTTCCTATTATCCCAAGGGGAAATAAAGAATGTAGTACATTCGCTATGTTGGCAGGTATCCCATCTTTTAGCATTACATTAAAAAAAATCCCTGTTGGTTCTTAGGCCCTTGTTGGATAAATCTGGTTGGGACTGCGGGCTTATATATCTCCCCCAAATTTTGCCTACGTCTGTCTGCTGCTATGATCTGTTTCTTAGGGAAAATGGTTCTATTTTGAGGGTTAGAATAAAGCAAGTGAAGATTTTTCCTTATGATTTCTGATTTGGGTGGGTATCTGGGGTCGTACTTAGTTACCCATGCTATTTTTTTCTGAGGTTTTAGTTTTGGTTTGTTAATTATAGTCTTTCTATCCCTGTTTGCCCCGTTCTCCAGTTCTTTTTTCGCCAGGTCATAATCCCAACCTGACATTACAAAATATCTGGTATATTCTTCAATCCTCTTTTTCAGGTCTGTATTTTCACTACAAAGCATGCGTAGTCTGACACCAACGTTAAAAATTAATCCTTTAAATACTGATGGAGGGTGGCAGCTATTTGGTGGTAAGTATGAATGATTATGTTTGGAATTCACATCTGTCACAATTTCCCCATCCTTAATTTTCAAGGTAATGTCTAGATAATTTATTTCTTTCCCGTAATTAACTGTCCATTTTATTTTAGGTGGATTGAGTGCTCTTAAGTGTTTTTCAAAGTTAGTAATATTTTCTACATGTGGTATGATAGTAATACCATCATCTCTAAAACGGCTCCAATTTAAAAAGTTATAATCATTCTCTTCTTCCTTAGGCATAAGGCTGGAGATTAAAGGTACTGGGGTATTTAAAACTAGCTTTTTATCTAACTCCCCCATGAAGACATCTACATAATCGCAGAAATGGGCAGGTCCCATAGCTGTACCATGGTTAGGGGAGGCATACACTGTATTATTAGTTCCATCTGTGTATTTACAGACATTTCTATTTAAACACAATTTTAATGCTTCTATTATACAGTCTTTAGAAGTAGTAAGAGGGGAAGGGTATTTTTCA
>CM054144.1:974484-981984 GCA_028751875.1 Rapana venosa
TCCCACCCTTCACTAACCCATGTCCTATCGCCCTGCTAAAGCATATGACCTGTGTGTGTGTGTGTGCTTTTGAAAAACATTTGACTATTGCAATTTTATTTCATAGATTTGGTCTGCAGCGTACCATGTTTGTAATACCTGTTTGAAATATTGATTTTTTTCATTGGTTGTATGACTGTGTAAGATTAGGTCGAATGCATGCGCTTTGATTTGTCTTTGTAAGATATAGCGCTATAAAAGTTCCATTTATTATTATTATTATTATTATTACATCTCTGACACAGCGCTGACCCCAGCAAACAAGACAGCCCTTCTCTATAAACCGCCAACTTACAACCACTCAGACACGTGGAATTCACAGACAGCAAAACAACCAGAAATAAATCTCCCTGCCTACCTGCCTACCTACCTTCCTACTCCTGCCCTACCTACCACCTCACACCTCTGCCTGCCTGCCTACTACCTACCTTTGCCTACTACCTGCCTACCTACCTACCTACCTACCTACTACCTGCTGCCTACCTACCTACCTATCTGCCTACTTACCTGCCTACCTACCTACCTACCTGTACCTACTCCCTGCCTCCTACTACCTACCTACCTACCTACGCCTACCTCCTACCTACCTGCCTACCTACTCCCTACCTACCTACTACCTGCCTCTACCTAATCCTGTCCGTGCGACAGCAACAACAGTCAGACAACACAGACTCAACAACAGACAGACAGTCAGACGACGACATCAGACACAGTCAGCGACAGACAACAGTCACATCAGTCCAGAAGAAGACAGACGTCAGACAGACGACAGACAGACAGTCAGACAGACAGACAGACAGACAGTCAACAGACCAGTCAGACAGACAGACAGACTAGTCAGTCAGTCAGACAGACAGTAGACAGTCAGACAGACAGTCAGACAGACAGTCAGACAGACAGACAGACAGACAGTCAGACAGACAGACAGACAGACAGTCAGACAGACAGTCAGACAGACAGACAGACAGACAGACAGACAGACAGACAGACAGACAGACAGACAGTCAGACAGACAGACAGACAGACAGACAGTCAGACAGACAGACAGACAGACAGACAGTCACACAGACAGTCAGACATGGGCGTTGTGTTCAATCACTCAGCACAGAGCTAGCTGCCTGTCTCCACTGGCTGCTTTACTGCAATGCAGTGCAGTGGGGTTAGCGGGGCGGGCAGTGTAGAGGAGCACTCAGCATCATCATCATCACTATTGTTAGTACAGGCCTGTTAGCCAGGCAGGGCTGCAGTGATGATGGACACAGTGTGCATGGCTCTGACCGATGCTGCTGATGCTCAGCGTGCTGTTGTCTGCCGTGTTCCGCCGTGGTTAAGCTGCCTGTGTCACCTCAGCGTCACGTCGTTTGTGGGTGTCTCTGCTGTCAGCTCTTCTGCTTTCTTTCTCTTTCTGTCCTCCTTGATTCCATTGAATGATTTTCCAGTCACATAATTCTGATCCGGGTTTGTAAATTTTTTGGGGAAGGGGGGGGGGGGGGGGGTAAGGTTCCTCACCATTGCTGATCAATCATTGTTGCTGTTTCTTTTTCATTCTTCATTCTTCCTGTTGCTATGATAGTTACAATTATGGTAGTGGTCGTTACTGCTGTTTTATCATTGTTGTTATCATCATTGTCGTTGTTATTTTATTTATAGTTATTATAATTTTAATGATGATGATGATTATCATAATGATAATAATAACAATAATAATAACTGAAGAAGAGCCATGATGCTGACGTATGAAAGCACCCAGGATCAGAAAATCAGAACACAGGAAAAAGAAAGGACGAAGCAAGGAAAGGAAACCACAAGCAACAGAGAGAGAGAGAGAGAGAGAGAGAGAGAGAGAGAGAGAGAGAGAGAGAGAGAGAGAGAGAGAGAGAAGAAGAGAGAGAGAGAGAGAGAGAGAGAGAGCGAAGAGAGAGCGAAGAGAGGAGAGAGAGAGAGAGAGCGAGAAGAGAGAGAGAGAGAGAGAGAGAGAGAGAGAGAGAGAGAGAGAATAATGCACGCTCAATTATCCATGTCCATCACAATAGCAGTAGGAAAACAAAAGTTCCCTATTCAGTATCCCTGAGACTATGTATGCATGTGATTATATCACTTCGTAGTTGCTGACAGGAACAACTGAAATCTGATCTCCAACAACAAAAAACCAAATAACAATAATAGCAATAATAATAATAATGATAATAATAATTAATAAAAATAACAATAATAATATAATAACAATTACAATAACAACACGCAGTAACATTTAGACATTCTACTGCCTGATTATATAGATCACATTGCCACTGTTCTGACTGTGTTGTCGTATTAAAGAAGTTGGACAGAAAAGTGATTGATGAGAATATTGATAACAATTGGAACTTGCTTTAGTCCAGCTGCCAATGCAAGAATATTTTCCAAACCCTGCACATGAAAGTGACGGGCTCAATTTTGGCATACACATACTTTAGACCCTCCTCCACAATATTGGCATGTGAAACACCATATTGGCCAATTGTTTCCCACTTATTTTGATGATCAAAGATATGTGGCCCACTTATTAAAGACCGCAAAAAATGTAACGCATTTTGATTTGTTCATCTTCTGTGTGTGTCAGAGGCTGGTGCATCAGTGGCTTCTGGGTAGGTGGGCAGGACGGGGACCAGGCTTATCTATGGCAAACCGAAAGTGTCAAAACTGTCCAGTTCCAGGAATGTTGCGTAACTTAACTGTTTACCATGTCTCCCAGGGGACACAAAGTCATTGTTTCCCAGGAGAATATTGTTTACAATGGTCCTAAGTATATGTATGCAAATTGGCGTCCCAACACTCTTTAAGGCACCTAGAAAATTCTTGGCAGCTCTGCTACTTAGCATAATAATAATCTATAGTTCCAACAAGTCCAAATAAGCGCTCGCACAAACATACAAGGATAACGACAGATCAAATGTATCTATCCTTCCACTGACACAACCATCGCTGTTGAAGAGGAGAAAGGCAATTGCGTACTACTCGGTGTGATATCGCCATGTCCATACAGCACCACTGGTAACATCAGTCACAGTTCACCACAAAAGGATGTATTGCAGAGTATGAGAACAGCACAGAACAGGGCTGTGGGTCTCGCTGCTGTGTGGTCTGGCAGAGAGAGTTGTCGCTCCCTGGGTACAGCGACTGCAGACTGCTGGGAAGAGAGCAGCAATAAGCTTAGCGCAGGGTGAGGGGGGGGGGGGGGGTAAGGGGGGGGCTGTGTCGCTTTTGGAGGGATGATCATGCAAAGTCATGCAATGTCATGTGTGTGTATGTGTGTGTGTGTGTGTGTGTGTGAGTGTGTGTGAGAGTGATTGTGTGTGTGTGTGTGTGTGAGACCATGATTCATTAATCCATCATTTTGATCTGTTCACTTATTTCTCTTTACATTCTGCATGTCGAGGATACTGAATAACGAGGGATTCACAAAGTGCAGAAGAAAATGAACTCCTCAGGGAGTTAAGGAAGAAGTCAGGATCATCTTCACTAAGGGGGGGGGGGGGGGGGGGGGGGGGGGGGGGGGGGGGTTGCGGCGTCAGACTGACTCATAACCCACCCTCTCCATCTGTCAAGAAAACCACCCGGTTTACCTGGAGCAGTGCTGACCTCGTGCCCTCTGGAGCCTTCATGGTGTGTATTCTATAACAGCATTGTATTGTGTTGTATTGTATTGTATTATGCTGTATTGTATTGCATTGTATTGTATTGTATTGATTGTATTGTGTTGTATTGTATTGTATTATGCTGTATTGTATTGCATTGTATTGTATTGTATTGCATTGTATTGTATTGTATTACATTGTATTGTATTGCATTGTATTGTATTGCATTGTATTGTATTGTGTTGTATTGTATTGTATTATGCTGTATTGTATTGCATTGTATTACATGGTATTGTATTATATTACATTGTATTGTATTGCATTGTATTGTATTGTGTTGTATTGTATTATGCTGTATTGTATTGCATTGTATTGTATTACATTGTGTTGTATTGCATTGTATTGCATTGCATTGGGTTGCATTGTATTGTATTGTATGGTGTTGTATTGAATTGTATTATGCTGTATTGTATTGCATTGCATTGTATTACATTGCAATGTATGGCATTGCATTGCGTTGTATGCATTGTATTGTATTGTATTGTACTGCATTGTATTGTATTGCTTGCATTGCATTGTGTTGTATACATCGCATTGCATTACATCACATTGTATTGCATTGCATCGCATCGCATTGCATTGTATTGTATTGTATTGTATTGTATTGCATTGCATTGCATTGCATTGCATTGCATTGCATTGTATTGTATTGTATTGTATTGTATTGTATTGCATTGCATTGCATTGCATTGCATTGTATTGTATTGCATTGTATTGCATTGTATCGTACTGCACTGTATTGCATTGTATTCTATTGTATTGTGCTGTATTGTATTGCATTGCACTGTATTACATTGTATTGTATTGCACTGTATTGCATTGTATTGGATTGGATTAGATTGGATTGCACTGTACTGCACTGTATTGCATTGTATTGTTTTGCACTGTATTGCACTGTATGGTATTGCACTGTATTGTATTGCACTGTATGGTATTGCACTGTATTGCACTGTATGGTATTGCACTGTATTGTATTGCACTGTATTGCACTGTATGGTATTGCACTGTCTTGCATACCACTTACAGTGGCGGCATGTTTCTCTGCGTGCACTGCGGGGCGGGGAGGAGAGCACATCGCCACACGACCAGCGCCACCCGCCATGCTCCCCGTCTGATGTATCACTGTTACAGGCTTTCCTATCAGAGTGGGTTTTTTCTGTCTACGGAACTGGTCGCCCTGGGTGATCTTGGCACCGCTGACTGCAGGAGTTTGGCATGTGGCCAGGTGCCGGACAGCATACCCGGGGTGGAGGCGCCCTCCCCACACACCCGCACACTCTCTTGAAAGATAGGCATGGCTGCACACATGCAGGCTGACATTTCGAAGCGTGTGTGCTTGCCGACGTAATGAGCTGTAAACACAAACATACATCCCCTGCATATCAACTCTCAGTTATGTATGCTCTTGGAGGACACCAAATGTGCTCAGTAAAATTATAAACACGCTCCATCTTCTCTGGTGTGAAATAATAAAGTGTTCGTATAAGAACACATGCACATTGTCACGCATGCAAACATACGCACTCTTCTGCAACCGCACAGACACAAACACAGACAGCTGGAAAGACATACACAGACAGCCAGAAACACATACACAGACAGCCAGAAAGACAGACACAGCCAACCAGAAAGACAGACACAACAAGCCGGAAAGACAGACACAGCCAGCCAGAAAGACAGAGAGACACAGACAGCTAGACAGACAGACAGACATAGACACCAGGAAGACAGACAGACATAGACAGCCAGAAAGACAGAGAGACACAGACAGCTAGACAGACAGACATAGACAGCCAGAAAGACAGACACAAGACAGCCAGAAAGACAGACACAGCCAGAAAGAATACACAGACAGCCAGAAAGACAGAGAGACACAGACAGCTAGACAGACAGACAGACAAGACAGCCAGGAAGACAGACAGCATAGACAGCCAGAAAGACAGAGAGACACAGACAGCTAGACAAACAGACAGACATAGACAGCCAGAAGACACAGACAGACATAGACAGCCAGAAAGACAGACAGCTAGACAGACAGACAGACATAAATAGCCAGGAAGACAGACAGACACAGACAGCCAGAAAAACAAAACAAACACTCTTTAGTCCCACCACAGCACAGCACGCTGATCATCCATCATGATTCTGCAGTCCTGCCATTTCCTCTGTCAGCCCAACACAAGTATCTGCAGGTAGAGGAGGGAGGCTTCAACCCCCCCCCCCCCTCAACCACCTCCCAGCTTCCCCCCCTACTGTCTGAAGTAAGGAGGCTTCAGTCAGTCCCCCCCCCCCCCCCCCCACCCCCACTCGCCACACGGTTTCAGTCCTCTAAGAGGGCCAGAAAGTGAGAGGATCGGTGGCGCAGTGGTAAAGGTGCCTGTTTAGGAAAGGAAAAGGTAAGGGGTTTGAATCCGTCAAAGGCTGACACCCCCCCCCCCCCCCTCCTCCCTCTTCCTGTCGCTTCCTCCACTTCCACACCTCCACCCGCCATCTTACTCCTTGCACTGGAGACGTCTCATGGATTTAAAACAGCTTGCTGATGCTGTAGATGGCGGTTTCAAGGCAGAGTCCTGGCGGGCACAGGCTATGGAAACAAACAGGGACTATCATCATAGTGCATGACCTGGCGACTGGTCAGTGAGGCAAGGGCTGTCTTGGTCTTGCTGGTAACACCAGAAACCAAGGCTTAGTGCGCGACAGGCGTGTGGCACATGCTACACACCGACCACAGGTATTCCCCTACACATAAACAGACAGACACTCAGACAGGCAGATAGACAGAAGCCAGACAGGCAGATTAAAACTGATAGATCAGAAGCAGAGAAACCACATTATACACGAGAGAGAGATGAGAGAGAGAGAAGAGAGACGAGAGAGAGATGAGAGAGAGAATGAGGAGAGAGAATGAGAGAGAGAGATTGAGAGAGAGAGAGAATGAGAGAGAGAGACAGACAGACAGACAGACAGACAGACAGACAGACAGACAGACAGACAGAGACATACAGCCAGACAAACAGACAAAAAAACAAACAGACACAAACACAGACAAGTCACAAGACGACATGATTAACCACAGCCATTTTCTGTTTTTATTCAGGCTCTGACTTCACACGCCATATGTCATTTGCAGCCGGTGCCAATAAACATTCAAATACATTTCCAATTTCTGCTCACAACTCCACCCCCCACCCCAACAGACACACACACACCACACACACACACACACACACACACACCATCCCCCCTGTACCCCCCCCCCCCCCCCCCCCCCCTCCCTGTTTAAGAGTTTCAGAAAAGGGCACGTTGCCTGTTACTCAGATTGGCCACGCTCCTCCCCTGCCCTCGCTGGCATGATTCACAATGTGCTAGCTGAGTCCCAATGTACAGACAGGTTTGGATACCCCTTCATGCTCACAGAGAGAGAGAGGGAGAGAGAAGAGAGGAGAGAGAGAGAGAGAGAGAGAGGAGAGAGAGAGAGAGAGAGAGAGAGAGAGAGAGAGGAGAGGAGAGAGAGAGAGAGAGAGAGAGAGAGAGAGAGGAGAGAGAGAGAGAAGAGAGGGAGAGAGAGAGAGGAGAAGAGGGGAAGAGAGAGAGAGGAGAGAGAAGAGAGAGAGAGAAGAGAGAGAGAAGAGAGAGAGAGAGAAGGAGGAGAAGAAGAGAGAAGAGAGAGAGGAGAGAGAGGAGAAAAGAGAGAGAGGAGAGAGAGAGAGCGGGGAAGAGAGAGAAGAGAGAGAGGGAAGAGAGAGAGAGAGAGAGAAAGAGAGAGAGAGAGAGGGAGAGAGAG
>CM054144.1:984484-1006984 GCA_028751875.1 Rapana venosa
GAAATAATACTGTCCACACACCTGCCCAGTGTCCAAACATGTGCTTTTCTCAAGGACGAACCCTTGACCAGCAGCAGCAGCGTTACTGGCGTAACAAGAGCAGGAGCTGTCGCCCCGCTTGACCAACATGGTCAGAGGAAACAATGCCTGCAGACATGCACAGGTGGCAATGCAGCCGAGGTCCACAGGAAACACAGGCAAAGGATGGTTGCTGCTGGCCTGCAAATCCAATGATAAACACAGAGGTATAGAATGCCAGAATAGACATTATCATATCGATTGACATAAGGTGGGAAACAGAAAGAAAAGAAGGAAGAAAGAAAGAACGAAAGTAAGATAGAAAGAAGGATGGTGGACACAAGATGAGACCGAAAAAAATGAAGTAGAGACGAAAAGAAATCAAGACACGAACGAAAAAAGAACAGAAAAGAAAGAAAGAAAGAAAGGAAATAGAAAGAAGACTGGATAAAAGGAAGCGATAAAAGGAACTGAAAGCCGAGAGAGCGACAGAGCAATTAAGGGGTGATCTGGGGGACGTGGCCTAATGGCCAGAGCCTTACGCTGGGGATTGCAAGGCTGGGGATCGATCCCGGGCTGGAGACATCAGCGAGACGCCAGTTCCAGGGATTTCCCCTGCCGGGAGTCAACACCAGCACTGACTCAATCACCCGAAACCCTTCAGGCGAGACTGTAAACTGAGGCCCCCTTTGTGAACGCACGCAAAAGATTTTGCGCACGCATCAAACCCTGTCCCGTCTTTGGGAAGAGTAGGCCATTCGTGCTGGTAAGAAGGAAGGACAGACCCGTGCATGTAATAATAATAATAATAATAATAATAATAATAATAATAATAATAATAATATAATAATAATGTATGGAATTTATATAGCGCTGAATCTTGTAAAGCAACAAATCAAAGCGCTCATGTAACAGCTGGTACACCCCCTGCAGCTGTGTTCTGTTCCAGCCCCGCCATGCCGGTGTTTTCCCTTCACCTTGACTTTTTCATTCTTCAGAATCAAAGCCAGCCCTCCCTATTGTCGCCCCTTGTTTCCTACAGCTCACCCCCCCCCCCCTCCCCCAGCTGACCCCCAACCTTCAGGCTGTCCTAGAAATAAATCATCCCCATAAACGATAGCTTAGCTCTGAATATTACAGGATGTATCATGTACTTATTCATTTTTGTTGATTTAGTTATCTATCTATTCACTTATTTATTTATTCTGTGTTTTGAGGATAACGGAGACAGAGAGACAAAGGAAGAGGTAACGATAGCAATGATGGTAACAATAATGAATTTTATTTTCTGAGGGTAATAGAATAAGCCCAGGACGTTTTTACATCCAGCCCTCGGAGATAGAGAGGGAGAGAGGGAGGAGGGGAGGGAGAGAGGGAGGGGGCAACTGGCAGTATTCTTGGGGTTTGTCCAAGGATAAATTCCCAGGGAATTGCGGGGTGAGCACGCTGACAGGGCGTTGTCCATGTGCTCTACCCAGTGTGGAGGGAAACCCAAACCTCGACCACAACAACGTGCACAGCCAGTGACACAATGACCGGCATTATCCTCGATGATCGACAGCAAGCAACACACACACACACACACACACACACACACACACACCACACACACACACAACACACACACACACACACACACACACACACACACACACACACACAAACACACACACACAGACACAGACACAGACACACACACTAAACCATGATCTGACAAAATAGCAGTAAACAGAAGAAAAAACATATGTAGATTGCCTTTAGAGACATGAAAGTCCTGTTTTCTGAAAGATGAAAAAGATAAATATGTTAATGTGTAAACTGATGAATAAACTGATAGACAATGATTCAGACAAATGAACGCAAACAGACAGGAAGAAACATTGGATGTAGTGTTGGTTGTTCTTTTTCTGAGAATGAAAAATCAATTTCTGAGAAAATATATAGATAAAGTATGTAGATGTATTTTGTGAACTGCTAAATGACACCTCTGGAAAAAATACAAACCAAAACAACAACAACATGTAAACAAGGATCCTTTCGAGTGAGAGGAAGCAGAGAGAGAGAGAGAGAGAGACAGACAGACAGACACAGTGTGCATGATTCTCTCTCCTAGCTATGTGAAACCCGATTTTTGAGCATATGCACACTTTTTTAAAAACAATATTTAAAAGTGTCAGGTGGAACATACATACATACATACAGACATCCATCTATCCATCCATCCATATAAAATAAGGGTATCCAAACATGTTCAAAGTCTGTGTCTGGGTTTAGTCCCCAGAACTGCTAATTGTCAGTTTTGCAAATGGAGAAGAAAGCAGTAAATTGTAGCATAAACAAATATATGAAGGTAAAGATAAAGACAGTATAAAACCAGCCGTTCTCGTTTGAAAACCGATTGCTGCTGACGGTCGCTGATCAACAGAGCATCAGGCAGTTGTCTAAGTATCCGCTCATACCAGCTAGCGCGTTGCCAGTCATCCTATTCTCAATCAGGGGGAAGACGCTTCACTGCGTTCATCTCACATCACCTTGTACAGCCACCTTCCTCTCCTCTCTGCTCCTTTCTTTCTCAGAGTCAAAGAGATCCGCTCTTCCATCGCTCCATTGCATAGAAGACAGACAACGAAGTGTGGAAGAGGGGAATGTGGAAAAGAAGCGGAGTGTCAAGGTGTGTGTGTGTGTGTGTGTGTGTGTGTGTGTGTGTGTGTGTGTGTGAGTGCGTGCGTGCGTGTGTGCGTGTGCGTGTGTGTGTGTGTGTGTTTGCCGAAGAGAAGTGACTATAAAACATGTTCCGTATACATACTTTGTTCCTCGTAAGACACCGTAATTATAGTGTAGTGTTCTTTGTTGTTAACCCTTTTCTTCAGCCATTTTCCCTCTTCCGTTGAGTTCCTTGTTATTATCACTTGAGCACTTACGGATAAAGAGAACATGTTCAGGTTGTCTGAGAACAGATTATTTCCATATGGTTCGGGTCAATATTCAAATTCAAATTCAAAAGCTTTATTATCTCAAAAACTGAGAAATTCCGGCGGATTACTCGCCATACATAAAAACAAAAACATTTAAACATGATATTTAAAACACACACACACACCACACACTGTCCAACATCAGCACGCACCCATCATGAGATAAAATGCATCCACAAATCAGCAATATCTCAGCCAGCCACAAACCCACCCCAACAAAAATCACTTTACTCATGTGCGCACTAGTAAACCAGTACGTCCGCGCATTCACAAACAGTCACTCGCGCACGCGCACGCACGCTCGCACATTGCAAACATTCGTACCCATGCTCACGCATTTTAATAATATAACTCAAATTGTTATAACATGTATAAGACAAATATCAATTAAATTAATACTATGTTCTATTAAGATATTGAACAGTCTAAAATAATAACAGGCACACGTATTTTTATGACCAAAAAAATCATTTTGTATAACATATGTGATAAGACAAATATCAGTGAAATTAATACTCTGTTCTATTATAAATTGAACACAGTTTACACTAATAAAAGGTAGCCTTTAGTCTCTGTCTCTGTCTCTGTCTCTCTCTCTCTCTCTCTCTCTCTCTCTCTCTCTCTCTCTCTGTGTCGTGGGCTTTAGTTCAATTCAGATTTATTGTCATACATTTATTAAGCAGCAGAATTGAGGTTGGAATAAAACTATTTTTAAATCGCAGGGTTATAGACTTTTGAGAAGGCAGGAGTTCAAAATATTTTGCAAGCACATGTGTGTCATCACTTACACTCTGTCTCGCTCTGTCTCTCACACGGCATTCATACAAGTCATTCAGTTTCATTTGCTCACAGCCCACAATTTTGCCACATCTGGTTACAATTTTGTTTACTATGTTTTTGTTTTTAACAGTCAGGCCCCCATACCAACAAACTAAGGAAAATGAAAGGACAGTCTCAATAAAGCATCAGTAGAAATTTTGTAAAACTTTTACATTCACTTTAAGACTTCGGAGTTTTTGAAGGAAAAAGATGCAAGAGTGTCATTTTCTATTTACAAGATCTGTATTAGCATCAAAGTTTAGTTTATCGTCAATAATAGTACCTAGATATTTGTATTGGTGTACACGCTCTACCTTTACACCATCAATGTAAAGATGAATAGATTAGATTATCAGGGGGAAAATTGAACGCTTGCTTTATCCTTGCCGATCCTTTTTGAAAATAAAATCAGCAAAGGTTAGATAATACATTAAAGCTGATACTAGATGCATATTTAGACAAATAGATGAAATACAAATGCATAAGGAAGTACATTTACACATGCACAAGAAGAAACCCCCCACAAAATAATTATATAGATTGAACACGTATAATCAATGATTGAAACAACACACACCTTTTCAACATTGAACACAAACATACAAACTTGAAATGGCTGTGCATATGTAAATAACAACGCACCTTGCAGCAAGTTCTTCTGTCTTTTTTTGTATCTGTTTAAAGGTATGACATAATAGCTACAAATCAAAAAGATACTCAGAAACATCTCCTCTCTCTCTGTCTCTGTCTCTCTCTCTCTGTCTCTGTCTCTCTCTCTTTTCTCTCTCTCTCTCTCTCTCTCTCTCTCCTTCTCTCTCTCTCTCTCTCCTCTCTCTCTCTCTCTCTCTCTCTCTGCTACTGTATCATTAAAACTTATCTCATTGAACATCAGGAAGCTCTTCACTTCACAGGCGTCATTAACTGGCGGTGTCACGCTTGCAGAGCTGGGTCAGGCAGCGGGAAACTGGATGAGGCTTGGTGAAGCAGTGCGGTATCAGCATCACAGGGCAGGGGCATAGAGAGGGGGGGGGGGGGGGGGGGGCACCTAAGACGTGTGTGTGTGTGTGTGGTGTGTGTGTGTGTTGTGGTGTGTCTGTCTGTCTGTCTGTCTGTGTCTGTGTCTGTGTGTGTGTGTGTCTGTGTGTCTGTGTGTGTGTGTGTGTGTGTGTGTTCATATGACATACTATTCCTATGTGTGTGTGTGTGTGTCTGTGTGTGTCTGTGTGTGTGTGTTCATATGACATACTATTCCTATGTGTGTGTGTGTGTGTCTGTGTGTGTCTGTGTGTGTGTGTTCATATGACATACTATTCCTATGTGTGTCTGACAGGAACGAGGACGACGACACGACCACCGCAATTATTGCCTTGCTGCTGCTGCTGCTGATAGTGGTGGTCATGATGACGATGATGACGACGACAACGATGGTGATGGTTATAATGGTGAAGATGATGACGGTGAAGATGAGAGTGGTACTCAACATGTCAGTCAGGTCAGCAAGTGTGCACAGAAGAGCGGGGTGTGCCAGAGACACAGTCGTGCGGGGAGGAAGAAGAGGAAGAAGAAGAAGAAGAAGAAGAAGAAGAAGAAGAAGAAGAAGAAGAAGAAGAAGAAGGAAGAAGAAGAAGAGGAAGAAGAAGAAGAAGAAGAAGAAGAAGAAGAAGAAGAAGAAGAAGAAGAAGAAGAAGAGGAAGAAGAAGAAGAAGAAGAAGAAGAAGAAGAAGAGGAAGAAGAAGAAGAAGAAGAAGAAGAAGAAGAAGAAAGAAGAAGAAGAAGAGGAAGAAGAAGAAGAAGAAGAAATCAGTCCATACTCTCCCCGGGATTTGTCCGCCTCCATTCTTCCCAGGGAACTGAGGGATGAGCAGTGTGAAATGGTAAACTCCGCGAACACACACACACACACACACACACACACACCACACACACACACACACACACACACACACACACACACACACACACACACACCACGCACACACACACACACACACACACACACACACACCGGCCCAGAGTCTAAACTAAATCAGACCTTAAACGCACCATTTTCTTACCACCCCAAAATGAGCGTCATGAAATGTTCAAGGTTGGCACTGGTCCCAGTTGTGGACCACTCGTCAGGAACAAAGCACAGACAAAGAAACAAACAAAGCACAGACAAAGAAACAAACAAAGCACAGACAAACAAACAAACAAAGCACAGGCAAACAAAGCACAAACAAACAAACAAACCACAAACAAACAGAACACAGACAAACAAAGCACAAACAAACAAAGTATAACAAACAAACAAACATAGCACAAACAAAACACAAACAAAGCACAAATAAGCAAAGCACAAACAAAAAAGCACAAACAAACAAAGCACAAACAAAGCACAAACGAACAGAGAACAACAAACAAACAAACAAACAAACAAATCGCAGGAAGCAAACAGGCAGAACAAGTGGTTTTCCCAGTTCTTTGACAAACTATTGAAAACCAGGCATACTTAATACGCAACATTATAATGTCGTCACCTATGAATACATAGAACATGAATCAGAATAATAAAGCCACTGTGGGGCAAATGAGAAAGGCATGAACGTTTGATATTCCCAGTGCCGGATAGCCATTTGTCTTTAAACCAAAAGAGAAACAAACAAGCCAAAACATAAGACAATCCATGTCATGTGTAACGTGATGACCTGATAATTATACGGACATAGTACAATGTGAAAGACAGACTTTCCAGACAGCAGTGTGCTTTTCATCTTGCTGATCGTACACAGTATGTCAGTGTCTGTGTTGACAGCAGAGCAGGAATGCGTGTTGAGGTCATTGGCCATGTGTTCAATGACGCTGTGTTTGCTTATGATGGAACTCCTTACAGTTGCAAGTGTTCCTTTCTTTCTCTGGTTAATTCTTGCTCACGGTGAAACAGAAATGCTCTTCCGTTTCTCAATATTGTTTTTTTCTGAAATAGAAAGAAGCGGAAAGAAGGTGAGCGAAAGGAGAAAGACAGGTGTGCTGAAAGATGGGGTGGAATGGAGGGTGGGGGAAGGGGGGGGCAAGAAAAAAGAGAATGTCAAGTGTCCTCCTAGTCCTGCGCTGCCCGTGAAAGCTCTTTTAGGCTGTGGTGTTTTTCTTCTTATCAACCCCCTGTTCTCTCTTTTTTATAAACCCCCTGTTCTCTCTTTCTTTATCAACCCCCTGTTCTCTCTTTCTTTATCAACCCCTGTTCTCTCTTTCTTTATCAACCCCTGTTCTCTCTTTCTTTATCAACCCCTGTTCTCTCTTTCTTTATCAACCCCTGTTCTCTCTTTCTTTATCAACCCCTGTTCTCTCTTTCTTTATCAACCCCTGTTCTCTCTTTCTTTATCAACCCCTGTTCTCTCTTTCTTTATCAACCCCTGTTCTCTCTTTCTTTATCAACCCCTGTTCTCTCTTTCTTTATCAACCCCTGTTCTCTCTTTCTTTATCAACCCCTGTTCTCTCTTTCTTTATCAACCCCTGTTCTCTCTTTTTTTTTATCAACCCCTGTTCTCTCTTTTTTTAATCTATACACCCCTGTTCTCTCTTTTTTATCAACCCCTGTTCTCTCTTTCTTTTTTTTTATCAACCCCCTGTTCTCTCTTTCTTTATCAACCCCCTGTTCTTTCTTTTTTCCAACCAAAGACCTGCCCTCCTTTCTCCCCCCCATTGTTGTCTCCATCTCATCACCTCCCTCCCCGCGGAATCAAAACTTTCACCCTGCCCCAGAACGGAGTGTTCCCACATGGTTCATTTCTGAACAGTCAGGTCAGGTCAGGTGAGAGCCAATGCTTGCTTTACCCCCCCCCCCCCCCTCCCCCCTCCGCACTGCTTTTTTCAGAATTAAAGTTAAGCAGTTACTGCTAGATACAGAAGTCATGATACAGAAAGAAAGGAAGAAAGAAAGAAAGAAAGATGGAGAAAGAAAGAAAGAAAGAAGGAAGGAAGAAAGAAAGAAAGAAAAGAAAGAAGGAAGAAGAAAGAAAGAAAGAAAGAAAAGAAGGAAGGAAGAAAGAAGAAGAAAGAAAGAAGAAAGAAAGAACGAAGAAGAAAGAAGACAAGAAAGAAAGAAAGAAGAAGAAAGAAAGAAGAAAAGAAAGAAAGAAGAAAAGAAGAAAGAAAGAAAGAAAGAAAGAAGAAGAAGAAACAAACATGAAGAAGAAAAAATGAAGGAGCAGAATGCTAGTTCAAGAAATCGGAGGAAAAGAATCATCCAACAGAATGTGATGATGAAGAGGCTGCCTTAGTCCCTGCGGGACCACACAGCAGACGTGCAGCACCAGGCGTGCGCTCTCTCCGGGCGTGTTCCTGGCAGGCCAGGCACACCACCTCCACACCCCACACAACACCCATCAGCACCAGCACCACTCAGCACCACCACACCACCACCACCACAGCACCACCACCATCACCACCACCACCACCACCACCACCACCACCACCACCACCACCACCACCTACCACCACCAACACAACAACAACAACAGCAACAACAACAACTACAACAACAAATCAAAACAGACATGCGGATGGTGTGCATACATTTATACGCTAGGCACTAAGAAAGGAAAAAAGAAAGAAAAAAAAGTGAAGAAAGCATGAAATAGTAAAATAGGAAGGAAGAAAAAGAAGATAAGAAAGAAAGAAAGAAGGATGGAAGAGGAATAAAAGAAAGAAAGAACAGAAAATAAAGAAGAAAAATGACAGAAAGAATCATCAGCACCACCACCACCACCACCACCACCACCACCACCACCACCACCACCACCAACTACAACAACAACAGCAACAACAACAACTACAACAACAAATCAAAACAGACATGCGGCTGTTGTGCATACATTGTATACGCTAGGCACTAAGAAAAGGCAAGAAAGGAAGACAAAATAATAGTGAATGAAGCCATGTCAAATGAAGTTATCAAATAGTGAATGAAGCCATGTCAAATGAAGTTATCAAATAGTGAATGAAGCCATGTCAAATGAAGTTATCAAATAGTGAATGAAGCCATGTCAAATGAAGTTATCAAATAGTGAATGAAGCCATGTCAAATGAAGTTATCAAATAGTGAATGAAGCCATGTCAAATGAAGTTATCAAATAGTGAATGAAGCCATGTCAAATGAAGTTATCAAATAGTGAATGAAGCCATGTCAAATAAAGTTATCAAATAGTGAATGAAGCCATGTCATATGAAGTTATCAAATAGTGAATGAAGCCATGTCAAATAAAGTTATCAAATAGTGAATGAAGCCATGTCAAATAAAGTTATCAAATAGTGAATGAAGCCATGTCAAATGAAGTTATCAAATAGTGAAGGAAGTCATGTCAAATGAAGTTATCAAATAGTGAATGAAGCCATGTCAAATGAAGTTATCAAACAGTGAATGAAGTCATGTCAAATGAAGTTATCAAATAGTGAATGAAGCCATGTCAAATGAAGTTATCAAATAGCGTAGAGGATTGTAGACTGAGTCAAGCTGTGGCCTTTTTTGTTTGTTCATTTATTCATTTTTTGTTGTCATTAATCCATATATTGCTTTATATATATTGCTTTATATATTTCTTATTTATCTTATTATTCATAATGACTTCTTTCCCAAAAATAATCTTAGGAAGTTTGTGTAGAAGGATTCTTGACAGTGAAGGAATAGGAAAAACCACTGTAAAAATGAACGAATTAATGAAAGTATCAGACAATCACCAAGTGATCAATGAATCAATAAGGCAGCTGATCTTCAACCTATCAATCGATTGCTATTTTTTTTAAAAACCACACCAAATCTGCTGTTCTGTATAATATGGACTATTTCAGGCGCTGTATACAGCATCGTTCTGGCAACTCCTGCCACGGCACTGGAACCATGTGTATCGGCGATTGCCTTTCCAGTGGAACACTCCAGCGACGTGGAGGGTGGGGTGGGGGGCTGCTGCATGGGTAACAGCTTGCCCTTCATGCTGACTGACCCAGGCTTTGCGCTCTGGAGAGGTCAAGAGCACAACACCATCGTCTTCCGAGACTGCGGCTGCCTAGGTGGTTTCCTGGAAGCAAAGCATGCTCCTTCCCTCCAAAAGCAACGAAACCATGAAGAGACGAATGAACCAAACCGCACCAGCAATACTCTGCTCGTCACGTGATGGCTCAGTGCAGCGTCAGATGTCCATGGAAAGCTTATCAATGGAAATTTCCGTCAGGCAACCCGGCAGAGAGGCCCTGCACTGTTGCTGGATCAGGTGAGTGGTGTGGAGTGGTGCCTGTTCTGAGCAACACCAGCAGTAGGCCACCCCCTGAACCCCGCATTGACGACAGCTGTAGCTTAGCTGCAGAACGGCACTGACTGATGGATGTCCATCTCTGCTGGGACGTAAATACAATCACAACGGCAGCAGCAGCAGCACCAGCAGCACCAGCAGCAACCGGACTGACTGGAAGTCACATCATTCTGGAGTTGTCACCACCACCACGCCTTCCGTCCTTCCACCTATCTCCACTTATGAACAGCGGACCGCCATGGCTGTGACGTCACTTCACCATGAGCACAGAAGTGTACAGTACACTAACGGGCGGTCAGCATAAGGTCCAGCAGCAGAAACCATTGCCGTGTTGACGTAACGATCATGCTGTGCACGTGGGCTAGCTTCGGGACTGCATGACTGGCTATACTCTACATTCCTTATCGATATACTATCCTGGCGTCAACCAGGCCCAAGAGAGACGTGCTATCATGTCAGTTTGGTCAGTAAGTTGAGGAGCACTCAGAACACTGCTTGTGTCAAGTGGGCGACACTCGCTGTGTGGCAGCAGTCTCTCCACCAGCCCCCAGCACCTCCCCTGTGGAGAGGAGGGGGCCACGGGAGAAGAAATTCCAGTCCTCAGCTCCTTCCAGATTGGATCCTGGGACCTTCCAGATAGGACCCTGACCCACACGCCACTGGGCTCGGCTCTAGGTTATAGGCAAATAACAAGAATGCAGGCATTAATGAAGCAAGAACTCGCTTACAAAAGAATCAGTCACTCACGCAGTCAAACACTCCACGAAGACAGATGAGTAAAGAATCAAACGAACAATCAAAACAAGGAACTAATGCCCGAATAAATGCAGGAATCAATGAATAAACGAATGAATAAACACACGTATTGATGAATTTTTACAACACACACAAAACATAACACACACACCACACACACTTACACACACGCACACACACATACACCCCACATACACACACACACACACACATACACACCACCACAAACACACACACACACAACACGCACGCACGCACCACACACACACATACGCACGAGCACACACACACGCACGCACACACCACACGCACACCCAGCCTACCTCACTTCTGTTTACAACCATCACAGCGACACACGCCTGCCCGCACTGCATGCATCAGGTTCTAGAGGCAACCCGATAGTGGAGGGGGGGGGGGGGGGGGGTAGGAGGGACAGGAGACAAACAGGAGTCGGCTTCCTCTCTTCAGGATTGGGTTTTGTTCTCTTCAGGATTGGGGCTCTCTCTCTCTCTCTCTCTCTCTCTCTCTCTCCTCTCTCTCTCTCTCTCTCTCTCTCTCTTCTCTCTCTCTCTCTCTCTCTCTCTCTCTCCAGGACTGGGTTTTTTTTCTCTCAAGGATTGGGATTTTCTCTATCTTTCTCTCCAGGATTGGGGTTTTCCATATCGCATATTTAACTGTTGCAATTGCATTGCACTGTGTTGCTTTATGTCAGTTTGTAATTCAAACCTGTGGATGTCTCATGCTGCGTTGTTGTGTATTGTGCTGAGTTATGCTGTTCTTTGGCCTGTCAGATAGCATGGCTCTTTTGTCCAGCTATTTACCAGTTTCTACTCTCAGTCTGAATTAATATTACCGTCATTTCGTTTGTTTGGTTATGTGCATAGATAAAGTTGTGACTAAGAAAACAGAATGATATTGTCAAACATCTGTCGATGTCATATCGCTCTCGGAACTCTGAAGTGAAAGAGTAAAACATTCGTTGATATGATTTTTAACTTTTAGTAGTACAGTTGGTTGTACCACACGAACACAATAAACACAACACACACCACATTGCGCTGGCACACATTGCAATCACTGCCCTGGCTGTGGACGTGGCAATATATGTTATACATCACAGTGCCATTCACTGCCATGCTGCTGTGGACATGGCAATATATGTTATACATCACAGTGCCATTCACTGCCATGCTGCTGTGTGTACACCTACACACACACAGGCACCACCACTCCACTAGGTGTCTGGGTTTCCTTGACGCTGGCCCCACAAGCTCTGCAGGCATCCAGACAGGCACGGGGTCCTTGGGGCTGCAGGAGGCAGTCAGGGGTGAACGGCGGCAGCAGCGGGTAGGAAGCAGGAAGCGCAGAGAACTGCAGGCTGTTTCCCCAGTCTGGCTGCTGCCTCTGTGGGCGTGTCTGGCAGCACTGCGCCATGGCCCGGGTGGAGAGTGTGTGGACCAGCGCCTGGCCTCTTCCTCTGCCGTCAGCAGTCGCCATGTCGTTGCGGCACAGCGCTTCTTTGGGTTTGCCATGTTGGATTACAGAGGGATTATTGGACACTTTGAATTGGAGGTTTCTGATGTGCTGTGAAGCTAGTGCACACACACACACACACACACACACACACACACACACACACACACACACACACACACCACACACACACACACAAACACAACACACACACATACACAAACACACACACACACACGTGCGCGAGCTCAAAGTTAGAAATGACACTTGACATCCTATCGTTTGACAATCTTTTACAAGGGCATTATGATCATTGCACCCCTCTGTTCATGCTGCAAACTTGAATCAGATCCTCAGCACCCCGCGCTAATCACACCTAGATCTTCTGATGGCATCAATCATTGACACTCATTAAATTAAACCACCCCTTTCCTTTTAACCTCTAGTGAGGCACCTCAGATCACAGCAAGGTTCGCGTGTGACCACAAGTCACAGCTGTGGCTATAACCATCTCCTTGCCCGCATATTTCCTCAGCTTTTTCCATTTTCCGCTAATGCTTCTTCATGAATTGTGAATGAGTGTTCTCTCTCCCCTTCCTCCGTTTCAGCAGGGGAAGTAATCGATATACTTCCTGCCATTGTCGCAAACAAAGTCAGTTAACAAAGTGGAATCTAGCGTGCGTTTGAGAAGAGAGAGAGAGAGAGAGAGCGCAAGAGGGCGAAAGGACAATAACTGTCAACTATTCCCAGCCCCATTCCAGCTTTGGTGTTTAGTGTGGTGTGGTTTTGCGCTGGTAATCCACATGTAGTCTTTTTGGCCGATTTTGAAGTGAATCGTAAAATGTAAATACACACTATCATTACAACATTGCTTGTTGTTGTTGTAATGAAGGTATGTCAGTAGCACAGTTATCTTTACAGACTTTTTTCTTCTGTGCTGGAATGATGATGGTCGTCCATTTATCTTTGACCATGGTCAAGTGCCCGGACAGTGTCCAGTTTGTCAGTACTGGGAGTGACAGAGAGGTCAAGTTCATCAGCGGTGTTAGTTGAGCTAGGCAGCATCTTCACAGTCCCAGGAGAACACTGCAGAGTGGAGTCCCCCTCTGCTTGAGTGAGACCAACAGCCTGAAACCAGTGGAGTCCACCTCTGCTTGATTGAGACCACCAGTCTGAAACCAGTGAAACCAGCTCATGTGCTTGATTGACACCAACAATCCGAAACCAGTGGAATCAGCTCGTGTGCTTGTACTTTCATCAGTGACGTCTGCGTGGTTTCTTTTCCGAACGTTAACCACGATTATGAAGGTTTACTGTGGTCATTTTTCCGCTCAAGCTCCTACATGTACCATCTAAACCAGTGTGCATGCGTTTTTAAAATAAATAAAACATTGTGATCCGTACCCACTGGTATGAAATTGCCTACTCTTTCGAAAGAAAGAACGGGGTTTTGACATGTGCACAAGATGGTCTGTGTGCGATCGTACACGTGCACGGGGCTTGGGTTTGTTGATTCATCTGAAGGACTTTGGGGGAGTGAAGTCAGCACTGGTGTTAGCGGCGGTAACGTCCCTTGAAACAGGCTCCTCTGTGGTGACTCAATCCCAGGCCTGACATCACCAACACAACGCTGTGACCCCTGAACCACCCCACCCCTTCCCTCCCCTCCCCCTAAAGCATTAATATGACTTTAGCTGTCATCATCATCATCATCATCATCATTATCATCATGTTCATCATGTTCATCATCATCATGTTCATCATCATCATCATCATAATCATCATCATGTTCATCATCATCACCATCATGATTATCATCATCATCATCATCATGTTCATCATCATCATAATCATGTTCATCATCGTCATTATCATCATCGTCGTCGTCGTCGTCGTCATCGTTGTCGTCATCGTCATCATTATCATCGTCATCATCGTCATTTTCTCTTTCTTCTTCTGTTCACTTATGTGGGTTTTTGTTGTTGTGTGCGTTTTTGTTTTTTGTGTGTTTGTTTGCGTTTTCTTTTTTTTTTGAGAGGGAGTAGATGGGGTGATGCGGGCTGTGCTTTGATGTTATTCGTCAGCACCGCGTTAGTTACATGTGCACGAGCAAGCACCCAAGCATGCATGCCCCTTGCAACATACACAGTCCTACACGCACACACACACGCACGCACGCACAAGGTTGTGTCTGAGGCATTAGCAACATTAAACATCCGGCTCTTCTGCTATAGTACTAGAAAATAGAGAGTAGAAAGAAACATAAGAAAATCATCCATCATTTTCATAGGCCTGCTGAACGCATAAGAAAGAAAGAACGATAGAAAATGAAAGACAAAAGACAAGAAGAAAGAAAATAAAAGAAAGAAAAAGACCAGAGAGAAGAAGAAGAAGAAGAAGAAGAAGAAGAAGAAGAAGAAGAAAGAAGAAGAAGAAAGAAAAAGAAGAAAAGAAGAAGAAGAAAAAGAAGAAAAGAAGAAGAGAAGAAGAAGAAAAAGAAAAAGAAGAAAAAGAAGAAGAAGAAGAAGAAGAAGAAGAAGAAGAAAAGAAGAAGAAGAAGAAGAAGAAGAAGAAGAAGAAGAAGAAAGGGGAGAAACAAACAGACACAAAACCAGAAAAGGGATGAAAGAAGAAAACAAAAGAAAACAGACAGAAAAGGTACCGAAGGAAAGGCATGAAGAAACAAGACAGAAAAACGAACAAAGAATAAGAAAGAACGAAACGATATAAAGAAAATGATACAGAAAGGAAGACATTTGAGCAGCAGAAAGTAATTCAACAGACATGATGGATAATTATGGCAAAGCATAATTATTTTGTCTCGTTCTTTTCCCTGTATCAAGTACCCCCCTCTCCCCTTTTCCTTTTCCATATTATGTTAAACAATCCCACATCCATATGGCTCCTATGAATAGCAGCAGGAATGAAGACATACATATGGAAATCAGTTGTTAGAGCTAGTTGGAAATGACAGATTGCATGATTGCTTGATTGATGTTTGACCTAACAAACAAATTGCAGTCATTATTGCAATCATTCGTTTCTTGTCCTTTGTTATCTGAAATGCACAAAGCTGCTGTTCTTCAGCAGCTACTTGTCCACATGTAGACACGTGTTGGCGTGCTGACAACAGAAAGACGCCGGAGTTCTTTCAGCCTGTGGAGAAATCAATGAACGAACGACAGAACCACTCCAGATTGCCCGAATCCAACTATCACTAGCTGATAGAGCCACGTGGGGAGGAAGCCTGGACTGGAGGAATGAAATCACCAGTGAGACAGACACAGACAAGGAACAAGCACACTAAGGAACACATGGCATCACGATAGAATGAACACACACACACACACACACACACACACACACACACAACACACAAACACACACACACAACACACACCTAAACACACATACACACAAACACACACACAAACCACGTACACACACTCACACAACACACACCACGCACCACACACACACACACACACACACACACACACACACACACACACACACACAAACACACACTACACAGCCTAACGATTCTTTTTCTTGTTCAAACTGACAAACCCCTTCACGCTTCGGGCTACAGACCATGGCAGACATGAAGGAAGGTTCCAGAGGCAACACGATATCGTCAGGGAGAGGGGGAGAGGGGGTGGAGAAAGTGGGAGGGTAGGAAGCAAACAGGAGTCGGGTTGCTCTCCCCTGGATTGAGGTTTCTCTCCCCTGGGACTTCAGCGAGGAGTGCCAGCCATGGGGATGGAGCAGGGTGTGGACAAGCCTGCCTACCCCCTGCCTGCTGCCTGCTGCCTGCTGCCTGTCTGCCATGTCCTGCCTGCTGCCTGCTGCCTGCTGCCTGCCTGCTGCCTGCTGCCTGCTGCCTGTCTGCCATGTCCTGCCTGCTGCCTGCTGCCTGCTGCCTGCCTGCTGCCTGCTGCCTGCTGCCCCCTGCCTGCTGCCTGCTGCCTGCTGCCTGCCTGCTGCCTGCTGCCTGCCTGCTGCCTGCTGCCTGCTGCCCCCTGCCTGCTGCCTGCTGCCTGCTGCCCCCTGCCTGCTGCCTGCTGCCTGCTGCCTGCTGCCTGCCTGCTGCCTGCTGCCTGCTGCCCCCTGCCTGCTGCCTGCTGCCTGCTGCCTGCAGTCACTGCTGGACCCAGGGCCGGCCACTGGTCACTGTTACCAGTATGGGGACTCTTTCTCGCTGCCTTAACTCTCTTCCTTGCAACCGGGGGATTTGGTAGTTCTGTTCTAAAAGTCTGCTTGTCTAAATCATCTAGTACTGGATGGACATTAAACCAAGGAAACTAGAATGTGGTCGTGTTATGTTTGTGAGATAACGTGAGTTGTTTCGTTGTGGATGGTTGATGTTTGTGTTGTATTTCTTGCATTGCACTGCGCTTTCTTTGTCTAGTACTGAAAAGTGCCGCGTTGCACAGTATCATAACATCACATAGTAATATATTTCAATAATGGTGTTGTATTCTACTGTATTGCGTTGCCTTACTTTGTATTGTATTGATGCGAATATTCTTAGGTACCATCACATGACATCACGCTGTGGTCAGTGGTTGCATTTCATTATTTCACACTGCAGTGTATTTCAGCAAAGTGACGTGTCAACTATAGCCTCCTAGATTGAACAGTCAGGCTATCAACCTCCCCATGACAGCTTTTTGACAGTGTAGCCATAGTTAAGAATCAAAATGTAGTGAAAGGATTACAATTTACACAGAGAGGAGAGACAAACAAAATCGACTTTCACCAGAAACGTGAATATCGAGAAGACAAAGTCTTTATCATCAAAGTGTTTGGATTATCCTTCAAAGGAATACATAATATCAGGCTAAATACACACACACTTACGCGCACGCACGCACACACACACACACACACACGTGCTCTAAAACATTTGAACTAGTGACCATGTTAGATATTTAGACCTGTGATGGCGTGTTTTGCATGGCGTGCGCTCATTTCAACACACCATTCATAAACCTTACTTGACACAATGCCTTACTACCACTTTTCTGTATTCGGAGAATATTCAACAACACCTGTTGTCTGATTCTGTCAAGTATCGACAAGTCGAAAGCTACCCCAGTTATTTGAACCTCCAGTGACACACACACACACACACACACACAACACACACACACACACAAGCATCCCTAAGTGTCACACAAATTACACCTCCAATAATAAAATCATAGTTTTTCTGCACGTTTTTCTCTATTTTTTCTTCACGTTCTGCTAATGCTCCTCATCCATTTTCAATGAGTTTTCTCTCTCCCTTTCGCCATTTTTGGCAGGGGAGGTAATCGACATGCTTTATTACATTGTTACAAACCAAGTCATTCAACATGTCCGACACTCGTGTGTGTTTCAGAGACAGATCTGCGTGTGTGTGTGAGGGGGGGATGGGGGTGTCATGTTCCAGTTTTCATTAATTTTGTTTAGGGGAATTAAGCAATCAGCTTCATTCTGTTGTTACAAAGTAAATTGGCAGGCGCCATTCCATCGTTGAAATCAAATGAGCAAAACGGAAACTTTCGTGCTGTTCCAAGAGGTGTGGAAACCAGCCTTGCTTGTCATGGACTGAGTGCTGGCCCAGTGTTGGTCGGCAGGGTGTGGTGGCTGTGCTTTCTCTGGGTAGCAGTGTGTGGTTCCTGTGCTTTCTCTGGGTAGCAGTGTGTGGTGGCTGTGCTTTCTCTGGGTAGCAGGGTGTGGTTCCTGTGCTTTCTCTGGGTAGCAGGGTGTGGTGGCTGTGCTTTCTCTGGGTAGCAGGGTGTGGTGGCTGTGCTTTCTCTGGGTAGCAGGGTGTGGTTCCTGTGCTTTCTCTGGGTAGCAGGGTGTGGTGGCTGTGCTTTCTCTGGGTAGCAGGGTGTGGTGGCTGTGCTTTCTCTGGGTAGCAGGGTGTGGTGGCTGTGCTTTCTCTGGGTAGCAGGGTGTGGTGGCTGTGCTTTCTCTGGGTAGCAGGGTGTGGTGGCTGTGCTTTCTCTGGGTAGCAGGGTGTGGTGGCTGTGCTTTCTCTGGGTAGCAGGGTGTGGTGGCTGTGCTTTCTCTGGGTAGCAGGGTGTGGTTCCTGTGCTTTCTCTGGGTAGCAGTGTGTCCCAAACGCCACCACAGACCACAGGCATGGGCCACCAAGACATCATATCTTACTGTATCTTTACTTGCATTTAATCTTTTTTTTCGAGGATCATGGAATAAGCACTCATGTGCTTTTTTTTCAACCTGTCCCCGTGTGGATGCAGTTTTGTAAATTATGTCATCCCTTCCCACCAGCACACAATGGCCTACTCTTACGACAAACGGAACAGGTCTTAACGAGTCCGCAAGATGTTCTGCGTGCGTTCACACACGGGGCCTGGGTTGATAGTCTCCTCCGAAGGACATCTTGGTCTCTTGCCAGGCGGGTGCAGCAGCCTAGCTGCTCAACGATCTTCGCCACCTCTCGCTCCGTGCCAGGTGTGGCTGAGACAGTCCGCACAGGACAGGTGTCAAGTGTGCCGACAGTGTGCAGCAGGCAGGCAGTCCTCTATCAGAGTGTGCAGCAGGCAGGGAGTCCTCTATCAGAGTGTGCAGCAGGCAGGGAGTCCTCTATCAGAGTGTGCAGCAGGCAGGGAGTCCTCTATCAGAGTGTGCAGCAGGCAGTCCTCTATCAGAGTGTGCAGCAGGCAGGGAGTCCTCTATCAGAGTGTGCAGCAGGCAGGGAGTCCTCTATCAGAGTGTGCAGCAGGCAGGGAGTCCTCTATCAGAGTGTGCAGCAGGCAGGCAGTCCTCTATCAGAGTGTGCAGCAGGCAGGGAGTCCTCTATCAGAGTGTGCAGCAGGCAGGCAGTCCTCTATCAGAGTGTGCAGCAGGCAGGGAGTCCTCTATCAGAGTGTGCAGCAGGCAGGCAGGGAGTCCTCTATCAGAGTGTGCAGCAGGCAGGCAGTCCTCTATCAGAGTGTGCAGCAGGCAGGCAGGGAGTCCTCTATCAGAGTGTGCAGCAGGCAGGCAGGGAGTCCTCTATCAGAGTGTGCAGCAGGCAGTCCTCTATCAGAGTGTGCAGCAGGCAGTCCTCTATCGGAGTGGCAGGCAGGGAGTCCTCTATCAGAGTGTGCAGCAGGCAGGCAGTCCTCTATCAGAGTGTGCAGCAGGCAGTCCTCTATCAGAGTGTGCAGCAGGCAGTCCTCTATCAGAGTGTGCAGCAGGCAGTCCTCTATCAGAGTGTGCAGCAGGCAGTCCTCTATGGGAGTGGCAGGCAGCAGGCAGTCCTCTATGGGAGTGTGCAGCAGGCAGGCAGTCCTCTATCAGAGTGTGCAGCAGGCAGGCAGTCCTCTATGGGAGTGGCAGGCAGGCAGGCAGGCAGGCAGGGAAGCCCGTCAGTGCCATGTCCAGTGTCGCCAGTGCTCTCTTCAGGGTGGGCAAGCAAACTCGTCAAGGACTTGTACTTTCTCTGCGTCCTCCTGCCACACCTGAAAACTCCTGTCTGTAGTGAGTGAGTGAGTGAGTGTGTGTGTGTGTGTGTGTGTGTGTGTGTGTGTGTGTGTGTGTGTGTGTGTGTGTGTGTGTGTGTGCATGCAGAAGCATGCACAGTAAAGCTTAGGCCCATCAGTATTAGTATCCATCGTGATCCCCTATCTGTTGTGCTGTGGTGTCGGGCGGTGTGGTGTGGTGTGGTGTGATGTGGTGTGGTGTGATGTGGTGTGATGTGCTGTAATGTGCTGTGGTGCGATGTGGTGTGGTGTGGTGTGATGTGCTGTGGTGCGATGTGCTGTGGTGTGGGGTGGTGTGGTGTGGTGTGCTGTGGTGCGATGTGGTGTGGTGTGGTGTGCTGTGCTGTGGTGCGATGTGATGTGGTGTGGTGTGGTGTGGTGTGGTGTGGTGTGATGTGCTGTGGTGTGATGTGATGTGCTGTGGTGCGATGTGGTGTGATGTGGTGTGGTGTGCTGTGCTGTGCTGTGGTGCGATGTGGTGTGGTGTGGTGTGGTGTGAAGTGATGTGGTGCGATGTGATGTGCTGTGCTGTGGTGCGATGTGGTGTGGTGTGGTGTGGTGTGGTGTGGTGTGGTGTGGTGTGGTGTGCTGTGGTGTGCTGTGGTGTGGTGTGCTGTGGTGTGGTGTACGGTATTGCTGATAACATTCCCCTCTGGTCGTTAGTCAGCCACAGAGGTAAACTGATAGTCTCAGTGCTCTCACTTAGTTTCCTCTCGTTCAAGGTCTAGTCTTTCTGTTCTCTCTCTCTATCTGTGTTCTGTTCTGTTCTGTTCTGTCTCAAGCTCTCTATCTGTCTGCCTGTCTGTCTGTCTGTTTTCCATTACATCTATTTCTTTCATTTACCGTTTTCTTCCTTTTCATTTATTATTTCGAGGATAATGGAATAAACATTCATGTGCTTTTTTTTTTTACATCTAGTCCCCGTGTGTATGCAGGTTTGTACATTTTGTCATCCACTCCCACTGGCGCACAATGGCCTACTGTTCCGAAAAGCGGAACAGATTTTAACAAGTGGGCAAGACGTTGTGTTTGCGTTTGCACACAGGACTTACTAAGTATGCTCCTGTGTGTCCTACGTGTGTTCTTCCTCAGTACTGCCTGGGGTTCGTTTCTGTTTGGTCTTTCTTCCCCCCCCCCCCCCCCCCCCTCCGCCCCTTTATCTGTCTGTTTCTACCTGTCTGTCTGTCTGTCTGTCTGTCTGTCTGTCTGTCTGTCTGTCTGTCTGTCTGTCTCTCTCTCTCTCTCTCTCTCTCTCTCTCTCTCTCTTGCTTATCTGTATCCCTTAAAACAAAGATTATTCATTCGTTCTCTCTGTGTCTGTCTCAGGCTGTCTCCATCATTATGTATCCCTAAGGGCCGGGACTGGATGTAAAAAAAAAGCACATGGGTGCTTATTCATTATCCTCGAGATCAAATAATTTGATTTGATTTGATTTAAGTTGATTCTCACTCTCTCTCTCTCTCTCTCTCTCTCTCTCTCTCTCTCTCTCTCTCTCTCTCTCTCTCTCTCTCTCGCCTTCTCTCCCTTCCTCCCTCTCCCTCCCCCCCCTTCTCTCTCATGTTTGTATTCTCTCTGACACTATTTTAAAAAAAAATGTTGTTCAACAATATGACTCGAAGAAACATTAGGTGTATTTGTCATATCATCATTCCATCAAGCTCCGTAAAGTTTATATGTGATCATAATTATTTTGTTTATGATGATGGTGGTGATGATGGGGATGATGATAGAGGTGATGACAATGATGATGATAGTGGTGATGTTTATTGTGATTATTATGATTCACTTTGCTTATATTTTGTCTGGTTACCTTCTTTCTTTCTTTCTTTTCGAGGGCTGGATGTAAAAAAAGTGTTGTACTTATTCTACTACCCTCAGAAAATAAAATTTCGTTATCGTTATCGTTATGGTTATGGTTATCTCTCTCTCTCTCTTTCTCCTCTCTCTTCTCTCTCTCTCTCTCTCTCTCTCCTCTCTCTCTCTCTCTCTCTCTCTCTCTGATTCCCCACCAGCTGCCCCCCTCCTTGGCGGAGCTAAGGGCCTGCTGCTGGCACACTCCTCAAGCCCTGCACAGCTGGCCCCTCCTCCCTCTCTTGCACTGAGGCAGCCATCCATGTCTGTCTCTCCGTCTGTTCGCACCTTCGTCTGTCGGTCTGTATCTCTGTTACTCTTTTCTTGTACTTGCTCTGTGTGTGTGTGTGTGTGTGTGTGTGTGTGTGTGTGTGTGTGTGTGTGTGTGTGTGTGTGTGTGTTAGAGGAGACAATGACAATGACACATTCTTTTATTTCGAGGATAATGAATAAGCACTCATGTGCTTTTTTACATCCAGTCCCCGTAGACACATCTGAATAATAACCCAACACTTTTACAGTCTCACAGTAGAAACAAGGGGAAATAACCCTTTTTAAAACAGCCCCCCCCCCCCCAACATCCCCCTCCCCAAAAAAAAAAAAAGAAGAAGAAAAGAAAACCCTAAAAACACCCCCAACCACCCCCCACCACCACCCCAAGAAAAAACACCAGCCAACCAAAACAAACAAACAAAGAGAAAGAGAAACCAAACCAACAAAAGAAGAAAAAAAGAGAAAAACAAACAACAACAACAACAACAACAAAACCAAGAAAAATAACAACCAAACTTAATAAGTCATAAACCTTTACACATTGTCAAATGGTACATATACTTGTTACA
>CM054144.1:1011984-1024484 GCA_028751875.1 Rapana venosa
AACATAAAACTGTGTTTACAAACTCAGGCACTTCGAAGGGAGAGATGACGAATCGGGGAAGAAATCCATCAACGTAAACAGCTGGGAAGAGTAAAAACAAAAGGAGATCAGTTCCACCAAAAACCCAGTGGGGCAATAGGATAACAAGACCAGCCTTCTGTGCCTACACCACTGGTCGACTTTCCCGCCTTCAGCGGGTCCTCATTTGCCAGCCGTTTGTGGAGGTAGCTGCTACCCGTCCTTCAGCCCAGCGCGTGCCATGCGCGTGCCACTAGCCACCCGAAAAGCCACACTGTGTGCGCGTGCGTGCGTGCGTGTGTGTGTGTGTGTAGCACCTGGCGCTCTTCAAAGGATCTTGTCAATCAAACTTGTTCTGCATGCGCAAAGGCCACGCCCTCTGGATTTGCTCCCTTGAGTTGGAGAGTGGATAATGGCGGAAGAAGCGGAGGAGAGGAGAAGCCATTTTCTCCTTCTTCCATTCCCCGGTTTTCCGGAAATAAGACAGTTGGGTGTTACGGTTCAGATCAAGATGGAAGGTGTTATGTGTCTGGTTTTTGTTTTGTTTTTGTTTTGTTCTGTTATGTTTCTGTTTTGCTTGTGTCTTGTTTTTGTTTGCTCTGGGTTGTTTTGGTGGGTTTTGTTTGCTTGATTATTGCATTTTAGTTTGTTTGTTTGTTTGTTTGTTTGTTTGTTTTTCCATTGGTTGATGTTGTTGGGTAGAAATGTACAGACAAGCGCCAGGTAGTCATGCTCTGATGCAGTGAACTGGCAGGCAATGGATCCCTTACTCTCTTCTGGAGGAACATGGTCTTCAACTTTGGTTTCTTCTGTAGCCTGCAAGGAGGATCTGCTTCTTTGGTAATCTGTCCAGTCACGTCAGACTGTGTGGGTTTAGTCACGTCAGATTATGTGTGTTTAGTCACGTCAGATTTGGTGTAGTCTGTTTAGTCACGTCAGACTGTGTGTGTTTACTCACGTCAGTTTGTGTGTATTTAGTCACGTCAGTTCGTGTGTATTTAGTCACGTCAGATTATGTGTGTTTATGTCACGTCAGATTTGGTGTAGTCTGTTTAGTCACGTCATATCGTGTGTGTTTAGTCACGCCAGTTCGTGTGTATTTACTCACGTCAGATTGTGTGTGCTTAGTCACGTCAGATTGTATGTGTTCAGTCACGTCGTGTTGTGTGTGTTTAGTCACGTCAGATTGTGCGTGTTTAGTCACGTCAGATTGTGTGTATTCAGTCAAGACAGATTGTGCGTGTTTGGTCACGTCAGATTGTGTGTGTTTAGTCACGTCAGATTGTGTGTGTTAAGTCACGTGGGGTTGTGTGTTTGGTCACGTCAGATTATGTGTATTTAGTAACGCCAGATTGTGTGTGTGTTTAGTCACGTCAGGTTGTGTGTGTTTAGTCACGACAGATTGTGTGTTCAGTCACGTCATATTATGTGTGTTTAGTCACGTCCGATTGTGTGTGGTCTGTTACTGTAATCTGTGCTTTCCTTTTAAAAATTGCAATTGGAAAACATCTGTCATTGAAATGAAATACCATGCATGGTGCCTGCTGCTGTCGGGCATGTCTGGAACTGGTCAGCCTGCCTGCCTGGTCTGTGACCGGTACACAGACAACATCATCACACAGACAACATCATCACACAGACAACATCATCACACAGACAACATCATCACACAGACAACATCATCACACAGACAACATCATCACACAGACAACATCATCACACAGACAACATCATCACACAGACAACATCATCACACAGACAACATCATCACACAGACAACATCATCACACAGACATCATCATCACACAGACAACATCATCACACAGACAACATCACGCTGCAGTTGTCTCCATAGCGGTCTGTCCAAAGATCTCCCACAGCGAGGAGGAGGAGGAAAGGATGTCTTGTTTGGATCTTAGGTGTATAAACCAAGTAGCTAGATGTGTTCTTCTTCTATAGAGGACTGGTGTACTGGGAAGCTGACACCATGTGTCTTTAAATGGGTTCCTGCACCTGTTCTCCTGCAGCGGCCAGTTGTTGAATGCAGGAGAGCAGGTGTACCATGTCCCCGCACTGCACTCGGAACGGACTGGCCTGGGGAGTGGTTCAGGCCTCAGCTGTGTGTGCCTTCCTTCAGCCCTGACCTCCGGGAGGGAAAGTGGAGTTCACAACACCCTTTCTTACCTTTGTTTGTAAATGTGTGTGTGTGTGTGTGTGTGTGTGTGTGTGTGTGTGTGTGTGTCTGTGTGTGTGTGTTGGTGTATGTATGTATGTGGTGGTCTGGGCGCTAGTCTTTCGGATGAGACGATAAACCGAGGTCCCGTGTGTTACACGTAATTATTTAGCGCACGTAAAAGAACCCACGGCAACAAGAGAGTTGTCCCTGGCAAATTCTTAGAAAAAAGCCACTCTGATAGGGAAACAAATACAGTTGCAGACATGGGGGGAAAAAAAAGGGTGGCGCAGCGCTTGTGGCGACGCGCTCTCCCGCTCTCCCCGGGGAGAGCAGCCCGAATTTCACGGAAAGAAATCTGCCGTGACTTAAAGTGGTATGAAATGAAATCTGAGCGCTCTGATTTGTTGCTTTACAAGATTCAGCGCTATATAAATTCCATACATTATTATTATTATTATTATTATTATTATTATTATTATTATTATTATTATTATTATTATGTGTGTGTGTGTGTTGGTGTATGTATGTGTGTGTGTGTGTGTGTGTGTGTGTGTGTGTGTGTGTGTGTGTGTGTGTGTGTGTGTGTGTGTGTCCTCGTCTCTGTCACTCTCTTTGTTTCTGCCCTTATCTGTCCATAGTCTGCATTGCTTTTTGTCTGGTTTCTCAGTCCATTCACCTGCCCCCCCCCCCCCCCCCCTCCCTTTTTATAGCAAACTTACAGTTATTTTCTGTGAATATGTTATACGTTATTTTCCCTCTTTTGTGCTGTAGGGGAGGTGTAGGGGAGGTGTAGGGGAGGTGTAGGGGAGGTGTAGGGGAGGTGTAGGGAGGTGTAGGGGAGGTGTAGGGGAGGTGTAGGGGAGGTGTAGGGGAGGTGTGTGCTGTAGGGGAGGTGTAGGGGAGGTGTGTGCTGTAGGGAGGTGTAGGGGAGGTGTGTGCTGTAGGGAGGTGTAGGGGAGGTGTAGGGGAGGTGTGTGCTGTAGGGAGGTGTAGGGGAGGTGTAGGGGAGGTGTAGGGGAGGTGTGTGCTGTAGGGAGGTGTAGGGGAGGTGTGTGCTGTAGGGAGGTGTAGGGGAGGTATAGGGGGGTGTAGGGGAGGTGTAGGGGAGGTGTGTGCTGTAGGGGAGGTGTTGGGGAGGTGTGTGCTGTAGGGGAGGTGTAGGGGAGGTGTAGGGTGCTGTAGGGGAGGTGTGTGCTGTAGGGGAGGTGTAGGGGAGGTGTAGGGGAGGTCTGTGCTGAAGGGGAGGATGACTGACCATCCAGCTCCCTGTCGACACGGCAACAAGCCACAGCGTCTGCAGCTGACGGCAAAGCAATGCTCGGGGTAGCCGCACTGGAGTTGGGGCACTGCTTAGCCTTTACCAAGTTCTGGGCTTTGTTTCAGAATCGATGTCCCAGTTGTCCATCTCTTAACGCCCGCGTTGCATGATTCTCCCCATGAGTACGTGGGCATGGTTGCTTAGTATGTGGATGTTGTTTGCAAACAACATGCTATATACATCACATCAAAAACAGATGTCTCTGTTATTACCATCCATGCGTTCGTGAGCCAGGAGAGAAGGTGGATATTTAAAAAAGCCAAAAAATCCAAGAAACCAAACCTAATTAAATACAACAGAAAAACAAAGAAGCAAAACCAAACAAAATCATGACGAATGAACAAAATAAAAACAAAGTCATCTAATCTATACCCGTTTCATTTTGTATCACACATTTTAAAACTTTCTGTATTCATCAATCACTAAAATATATAAATTGTTGTCTGAAATATTCTGCACCATTTTGAAACAGGAAAAACCATGTTGTTTGCCCTACTTGTTCCGCTGAGTGAGCTGTCAATGGCTGCACTTTCACTTCACCTGAACACACACACACATACACACACAGACACACACACACTCACACACACACTCACACACACACACTCACACACACACACACACACACTTACACACACACACTCACACACACACTCACACACACACAGCTGTGGAAGTAGGTCAACCTGTCAAATGATAATGGCGTCAGCAGGAGAAAGGGAGGGAAGAAGTGAGTGTGTGTGTGTGTGTGTGGGGGGGGGGGTGTCTCAAAAGCCCTATGACAAGGCTTAATACAACTAGCCTCAGAAGCCAAGAGATGTGCTAGGTCAATTGTCTATGCATACAACACTCCACAGAAGTCATCACTGGGACATTTGGTATTCATGAAGAACATGGATTTTTTTTCTTTTTGCCGCACCAGTCCAAGAGCTTTGAAGCCAAATGAAACAATCATGATATATTTCATCTTGGGCAATAATACCATAAACAGTCTGCTTTAACCAGATTACTTTGTCTTTTAATCAGTTGTAACCAAGCCATAAATCCTATGACACTTCACAATATTATACTACACTACACTACATAAAACAACACTGCGCTACGCTACACTACACTACACTACATAATACAACACTGCACTACGCTGCACTACACTACACTTCATAAAACAACACTGCGCTACGCTACACTACACTACACATAAAACAACACTGCGCTACGCTACACTACACTACATAAAACAACACTGCACTGCGCTACGCTACACTACACTACATAAAACAACACTGCACTACGCTACACTACACTTCACTACATAAAACAACACTGCGCTACGCTACACTACACTACACTACATAAAACAACACTGCGCTATGCTACACTACACTACACTACACTACACTACACTACGCTTATCCTTAGCCTTAAGTGGTAGTTAAGGCGTTGCACTTTGTTTATTCGTTTACATCGAGGATAATGGAATAAGCACTCAGGTGCTTTTTACATCCAGTCCCCGTGTGTATGCAGTTTTGTAAATTTTATATCCGTTCTCACCGGCACACAATGGCCTACTCTTCCGAAAAGTGGAACGGGTTTTCACATGTGCGCAAGATGTTCTGCGTGCATTCGTACTCGGGACCTCGCTTTATAGTCTCAATCGGGCTTTTAGGGGGATTGTAGTCAGCACTGATGTTAACTTCAGAGGAAACATCTTCCTGAAGGAGAATCGAACCCGGGTCAACAGATCACGAGCGCATCACCACACTACCCCCCTCGTCCCCCCGGTCCAACAAAACAGCAGCTTTCCCCGTGTGTAGGGGCCCTGCGTCTATTCTGGAGACTGCATACCTGTCTGTGGAGCAGTCAGTCCTGTTTTTCCTCGTGTCTTTCTCTGTCTGCCTCTCTCTTCTGCTGCTGCTTCCTGGACTGTGCCTTGCCTGAAGGTCTGGACAAGCTGCTCCACCTTGCTGCATGACCACCCCACTTCAGTGTCCTCTCCCTGACTAGTGTAGGGGGGTCTGCATTGCAGCCTGTGGCTTGTCTGGTGAGGCTCTGGACTGTCCACTCAGTGGCGTGGTCCCGGAGGGAGATGGCAAGACATGTTCGTTAGCAGGGCATGTCCGCTGCTTCAAGTCCTCTCCGCCGATCTGCTGCACAAGCTCTGGCCTCGCTCACGCAGCGGGAGAAGGAAAGAACTAATGCAGGGAATGATTTCCGTTGTGTCTCCATATTTCGACTCTCTATTCTTTCAGGATGTCCTCAGCTGGCCATAGCTGATGGTGTCAGTGCACCTCTTGAAATCACTCTTGGCTCTGTGCTCTGATAAAATGATGGAAGCAATATGGTTGAATTTATTTGCTCATTTCATTGTCTGAAGTTCTTGTTCACTGACAGCTTCCTTGGTGAGGACTTGACTTATACTAATGACTAGCGTGTGGTCTTTTCCATGCCTACTTTTGATGATGCATATTCAAGACGTTGTCATTATTATGTTGGCAAAATCTTCCTTTCCTGCAAGTCCAGCAATGTCACCTGGATGATTACCAAAGGTCCATCATGGTACTCGTTCCGACACTGACTGAGCCCTGATGACCTTCAAGGGTGTTGCTCACGATGTGCTGCAGAAAGCTGTGAAAGGGTAGGCTGACAGAGGGCAGCCTTGGCGCTGTAGATGCATGAAGGGAAGTGTGGAGCAGCTCAGTGCTAATGCTGCAACACGAGCTGTGCTGCTTGCCGTGTCTTAGAGGGGGCACATCCGTTTGTGGCCATTGTCACAGGGGCCTAGTAAGCTTACATCAGTAACTGTATCTGAGCCAGGAAAACTGTTTTAAGAGAGAGAGAGAGACAGAGACAGAGAGACAGAGAGAGACAGAGACAGAGACAGACAGAGAGACAGAGACAGACAGAGGCAGACAGAGACAGAGGCAGACAGAGACAGAGAGACAGAGACATATAGTTGTCATAATGACTCATGTACTACCTGGCAAATTCAGTTTTCTTTTTCAGGCTACTGATTGTGATTTGAAAAACCCCAACAACCTCAGATGAAGAGAAGGGGCTGGCAGAGGGAAGGCAGAATGAGAGGGGGGGGGGGGGGGGGGGTGATGGGCGGCATCACTTGCAGTTTCCTTTCAGAGACGGTCTGACTGTTCCTGCTGCAAGCAATATATACTTCATACGTGTAGACTTAGTCTTGTACTGCATTGTGATACAAATCCCCCCGGGACATTTACAAACACGAGCAGAGAGAGAGAGAGAAAGAGAGAGAGAGAAAAGAGGAGAGAGAGGAGAAAAGAGAGAGAGAGAGAGAGGAGAGAGAGGAGAGAGAGAGAGAGAGAGAGAGAGAGAGAGAGAGAGAGAGCACTCAGACGCACTGTCCAACAAGCTGAAGACACTGAGGTCTGAGCAACCAGCATGTATGTAACCAGGGGCCTTGCCAGGAGCGTGGCTTCTGCCTGTGTCAGGAGATCCTGCCCTGAAGCAGTGCTGCTGCTGGCACCAGCAGGCAGTGGGTCTGGTGCCAGAACAAGGAGGAAGCCGAGGGCAGGAGAGAGTAACAGTCTTCGGTAAGGAGAGTGTTGGGAAACTGCAAGTACCCAGTCATCTCTTTCGCTACTTTGGTATTGCCAAACAACTTGGAATAGATCAGCACAGTACTTTGTTTCCAGAACTGATACTTACTGTACCATAATAGACAAATGGATTATATGTTGTCCGCAACCCATGCTTACTGTTCCAGAACAGGTCAACGTATCATATTGCTTCTATAATCCAAGGTTACTGTCGGACTAGATCAATGAATTGTATTATTACTGTGCTATAATTGATCAATGCATTATATAATTTCTTAACCTAAAGCTTATCACAACATGGATCAATCCATTATATTTTGTCTATAACCCAAACTTACCTTACCATACTAGATCTACTCATTATAGTGTTTCCATAAGCTATGATCACCAAGTCAGCTTTCACTAAATAAAATTTGTTCATTGTTCATTGTTCATTGTTCACTTATAAATGTAAAACGACAAGTTTCCAGTGACAGCACATCAGCAAATTTCAGTGTTGAATAGGCTTTGTCACACTGAAACGCAAAAGGAATTTTGTTACTGGCTCAAAAAGATATTATTCGTCCTGCACTGTCACACATCATTCCACTGTCAGTAAACAGTTTATAGCCATCCTATCTCTGCCCCCACACATACACACGCACACGCACACACACACACACGCACACACACACACACACACACACACACACACACACACACACACACACACACACACACACACACACACACACACACTCCATAACAATAAGCCTTGTCTGCAGTTATGACATAAAGGGCAACAGTTACATTTCCATCGACTTATGACGGAGACAGAGGTCAACGTAATGTCGGCCTGTCAGGATGCAATAACTGAGAGCAGGAGCGGAGGGAAAGGGGAATGTACCGGCCCTGTGACAGATCAGTGTGCAGAATTACCTTGGAGAGTTCAGGGAGCAGCCAGGGTCAGTCTACGTGGCCACCACATACAAGCCACAGACAGACCACAGAGGTGACCGCAGCGGGTCTGGCAGTCCTGGTCGCCATGTGGAAGGGCAGCAGAAAGAAGAGGACAGGACCACAGTGACTGGTGATGCCCTGACAGACTGGCCACACTGCAGCAACAGACAGGACACTGCCTGCATCTGGTGCCAACAACTGTGCAGGGAATTGCCAGTATAGACAGAGGAAGACGATGGTCTGTGTTGTTGACTTTGTCAAAAGTGTGACTGCTAACAGGGCAGACAAAGGCAGAGCTGAAGCCAGCAGCATTGGTGTAATGGTTTGCGCCTTGGGGTCTGGCTTGGAAGGTTGTGTGTTTGAACCCCATAAGAGTCACTGGTATTTTCAAGACTCCAGAAGGATCTTACCCAGAGTGAATGTGCTGTGGATCATTGGAAGACTGGGACCACACAGCCAAGCTTCATGCATTCACTCTACCCATGCAATTTGAAAGTATTGCTTAATTGAGTTAACCTGTTCAGTGCCTTACTGGATGACATAACTCCTCGGCAATGACGTGTACTCCGCACTGCCATGTCCGTCGAGTATACTCGTTGTGGGGTAGTCCAGAATTTTCCTCGTTTCATATTTAGGTAAGGTAAAGGTAAAGGAGTCCCATAACCTATAAGGTCGTAGGGGAGCGAGGCGTCAGAGACCTCACTTCTCTAGGGCCAGCATATTGAGGGCGGCGCCCATCTCCTCTCCCTCGCTGCTTTACCTTCCCTGACCCTGAAGAGGCAGGTACCCATTTACAGCTGGGTGAAGTGGGGGAACTGTACTGAAGCCAAGGCGCGCAAACGGTCACCCATCCAACTGGTAACCACGCTCGACGCTGCTTAACTTGGCTGGGGGAAAGCGAGTGCTCCGACCACTGAACTATCCCGTCCCCTATTTCATATTTAGGTTGTCGATATTAATTTTTTTAGAAAGGTGAAGGTCCCTATACTATATTGATGACCAGTAATCTCGCATTCATCACACGAAATCCCCCCCCCCCCCCCTTTAAGCGATTTTATTGTTTTGTAAATATGTACTTCTTTTGGGGGGGAAGTAGGATTGAACTTCAAGCTGAATTACCTGGCAGTGAAAGGGTTTAAAATGAAAGTACCTGACCAGTGTGTCCACAAGATATGTTGTGCACGTTGGCACACAGTTGGTGACCACGATTTGCAGATGTATGTGGACTCTCGGGGTGTGGGGTCGGTACTGCAGTGACTGCAGGCAGCAGCATCTCACCAGCAGTGATGGAGGCAGCATCTCACCAGCAGTGATGGAGGCAGCAGCATCTCACCAGCAGTGATGGAGGCATCATCTCACCAGCAGTGATGGAGGCATCATCTCACCAGCAGTGATGGAGGCAGCATCATCTCACCAACAGTGATGGAGGCAACATCTCACCAGCAGTGATGGAGGCATCATCTCACCAGCAGTGATGGAGGCAGCATCTCACCAGCAGTGATGGAGGCAGCAGCATCTCACCAGCAGTGATGGAGGCAGCATCATCTCACCAGCAGTGATGGAGGCAGCATCTCACCAGCAGTGATGGAGGCAGCATCTCACCAGCAGTGATGGAGGCAGCATCTCACCAACAGTGATGGAGGCAGCATCTCACCAACAGTGATGGAGGCAGCATCTCACCAGCAGTGATGGAGGCAGCATCTCACCAGCAGTGATGGAGGCAGCATCTCACCAACAGTGATGGAGGCAGCATCATCTCACCAACAGTGATGGAGGCAGCATCTCACCAGCAGTGATGGAGGCAGCAGCATCTCACCAGCAGTGATGGAGGCAGCATCTCACCAGCAGTGATGGAGGCAGCATCCCCATCACCAACAGTGATGGAGGCAGCATCTCACCAACAGTGATGGAGGCAGCATCTCACCAGCAGTGATGGAGGCAGCATCTCACCAACAGTGATGGAGGCAGCATCTCAGCATCTCACCAGCAGTGATGGAGGCAGCATCTCACCAACAGTGATGGAGGCAGCATCTCACCAACAGTGATGGAGGCAGCATCTCACCAACAGTGATGGAGGCAGCATCTCACCAGCAGTGATGGAGGCAGCATCTCACCAACAGTGATGGAGGCAGCATCTCACCAACAGTGATGGAGGCAGCATCTCACCAGCAGTGATGGAGGCAGCATCTCACCAACAGTGATGGAGGCAGCATCTCAGCATCTCACCAACAGTGATGGAGGCAGCAGCATCTCACCAGCAGTGATGGAGGCAGCATCTCACCAACAGTGATGGAGGCAGCATCTCAGCATCTCACAGCAGTGATGGAGGCAGCATCTCAGCATCTCACCACAGTGATGGAGGCAGCATCATCTGACCAGCAGTGACTGGAGGTGGCTGGACCCGGCCGTCAGATCCCAAGTGCAACATTCTAACCACTCGGCGACCCTCCCTACTTGACATGTGTTTCTGATTTTTTTATATTATTGTATTCTATTGTCTTAACATCCATACTACATCTTTTATACCACAAGAATGCCGATTACCACAGGATATCTTCTGTAGATTATTCGTGTTATGTTAATACATAATGCTATAATTATGCATGTCTGTCTATAACGAAATTGTAAATCATCAAATTCAAAATGCGTTTGGAGAGAAAAAGGAAGTCTGAATGTACATGACTAGTTTTGCATATTGCAAAGTCAGCTTTTGCACTACCCCTGTGTTGTACATAGAAAGCCGCCGCTGTGGAGAAGTGGGGCAAGTGGCTGACGTGTAACACCGTCAGCAAGAGTGGAGGAGGGTGCCTCATGAATACAATGGAAGGTGACTTTTACAATCGCCACCCCAGTTACAACATGCCCCTGGTCACTTTTCTATGCATCCCAGACTTGGTCGTCGTACTCTCTGTGGAACTGTGTGCCCTTAACGAGCACGTTGGTGGGTGTTTTTTTCTGTTTGCAGTTTGAACCAGAGGAGCTTGGAGGCTGCAAGCAGCAATGATGAAAGATGACGTTAGCACAGCTGCTGGTCTGCATCACGCGGCAGCGGACCTGTAGACCCAGGAGGTTTGAGTTAAAGTCGCAGGGTTTTCTATCATGTGTTGCTCCTCGACTAGAGATCAAAGGTTTACCAGCGGAGAGATTGAGCCTGTATGTCAGAATTATGGATAGATTGTGCCTGTATGCCAGAATTATAGAGATATTGTACCTGTATGCCAGAATTATAGAACTATCGTGCCTGTATGCCAGAATTATGGAGGTATTGCGCCTGTATGCCAGAATTATGGAGATATTGTGCCTGTATGCCAGAATTATGGTGATATTGTGCCTGTATGCCAGAATTATGGTGATATTGTGCCTGTATGCCAGAATTATGGATAGATTGTGCCTGTATACCAGAATTATGGTGATATTGTGCCTGTATGCCAGAATTATGGTGATATTGTGCCTGTATGCCAGAATTACGGTGATATTGTGCCTGTATGCCAGAATTATGTCAGCGCTTCCCCACCTTGACGGTAGCGCCATTCAGCCTCCCGGGCTGTATGCTGGGTATGGTCGTCTTTCTGTATGCTGGGTATGGTCGTCTTTCTGTATGCTGGGTATGGTCGTCTTTCTGCATGCTGGGTATGGTCGTCTTTCTGTATGCTGGGTATGGTCGTGTTTCTGTATGCTGGGTATGGTCGTCTTTCTGCATGCTGGGTATGGTCGTGTTTCTGTATGCTGGGTATGGTCGTGTTTCTGTATGCTGGGTATGGTCGTCTTTCTGTATGCTGGTATGGTCGTGTTTCTGTATGCTGGTATGGTCGTGTTTCTGTATGCTGGGTATGGTCGTGTTTCTGTATGCTGGGTATGGTCGTCTTTCTGTATGCTGGGTATGGTCGTGTTTCCCTAACCCACCGAAAGCTGACATGAATTATGGGATTTTTAACGTGCATAAATGAATAACTGCACTGGTAGGTCTGCACTTGAAGATGATCTGAGGGATCTAAACATCCCTACAGTTAATTCACGGGACAACGCCGAGATTCGAACCCACGACTTCTTACTGTACGGGATTGAAGTGGAATGGTGTGAACCACTCGGCTGCAGCGTCCCTCAGGTCCCAGATGGAAGCAAAGCCCTGCACTGTCTGCCAACCCCACGTCCTCTGTAGTGCAGACCAGCCAGTGCTGTACCCTAGTTTTTACACACATTGAAACTCGAGCAATCTGTTGAGCTCCTGTGATTCCCACCGGCTATCTGCTAGCTGCAGACACAGGACGTGACCCAGCATGCATCCGCAGCTTCAGGCCTACAATCACATAACAAGGCAGCGCACCTAGCCATGCACGCATTAATTGTGCTTCAGATGTCAGACAGTGAGTAGGAAACATGTCTTAAATGTAAAGACACATTGATAATGTATAAATTATAACATGGCATAATAACGCTGAAAAACGCAACATGAAAATCAACAGCTCCTCATCCCCCT
>CM054144.1:1029484-1041984 GCA_028751875.1 Rapana venosa
GTCTTCATCTGATGCCGACAACAACAACAACAACAACAACAACAATTATATCAGATATGAATATGGCTTTGTGGGTACAGGAAGGCGATTTGAATTGCTGCCTTCTTTGATTACAACTATAATATTAGAAGACTATGAAACAAGGTTCCGTGTGTGAACGCATGCAGAAAACCTTACGCACACGTTACATCCTGTCTCGCCTTTAAAAGAGTAGGCCAGTGTGTGCCCGTAGGGGCAGATGAAAAACTTGACAAAGCCGAATGTACACGGGGACTGGATGTAAAAAAAGCACCACATGACAGCTTATCTTTTGATACTCGGAATGAATACATAACAGTTATAATAATAGGGATCAGAATAGATTATTCGCCTTTTCAGAGTTTGAAAATTTGATAGGCATTTAAAGATAGTTTCTCAAAGTACAGAAACCCCACGACTGCTATGAATAAAGAGACTAGTGCAGTGTAGTATATATAACAATGTGTGTAAAATGGCCAGTTTGTAGCAGATAAAAGATCACCATAGCTCTTAAAAGACATGTGCGACCACAACTACAACCGATTAACAGCCTGTGGTAAGATTGCTTTTCAAATACACCAGCTAAACGGAATCGTCCTATGAACCAACTTCTCTCTATAGTTTGTTATGACTTTGTTCTGACATGCATTTGCTGAATGCCTGGAAGTGTGGAGCCATTAACTATTCAGGGAGTCAAAGGCCGCTCCGCTGGGTGGCGCCCCAAGTGCTGTTTAACTGACAGGCGGCAGCACACCACTGTTACATCTTCTCTGTCCCTTGGGAAACACAGAGGCGCGGCAACAGCAGCCTGTCCAGGCGTCATCAACAGGGACAGGACAGGAGGGGCGGTCAGCCAGGTCACATGCACTTGTGGAGAAATACCACTGGGAATGAAATGCCAGCCTGCTCATTTTAAGTGCACATCAGAACACAGGACAGCACAGGACAGCACAGCACAGGACAGCACAGGACATGACAGGACAGCACAGCACAGCACAGCACAGCACAGGACAGCACAGCACAGCACAGCACAGCACAGCACAGCACAGCACAGCACAGCACAGGACAGCACAGCACAGCACAGAACAGCACAGAACAGGACAGCATACAGTGTAGCTGGTGTTAATGGAGGACTAGCCATTGATGGTCAGAGTACAGAGGCAATACTGTAACAACTCTCAACGCCAAACACGTCAACTGCACTGTCTGGTGTTCGTAAGTCTGTTACTCTTCCGACCCTGTTGCAAATAAAAGTGTGTGGCTGTAGCATCAGTACAATACAGGACATGTTCATGTAAGAACAGGAGAAAGACATTCCCAGATTCCGTGCTGATTAAGATAACTACCTACTGATACACGTTTAGTTGCCAGACAAGTGAACAGAAACAGGAAGGCTTTTGAAAAAGTGAAAAGAAAGCATTAAAAGGTGACTACCACCAGAAAGGTCTGACCGTAACAAACTTGGCTAGAGCAAAACTAAACTTAGATTATTAGAAATCACTCTTTTACACGTTTAGAAACGTGCGCAACATAACAAACTAAGACAGCAATAATACCAGGCGAATGTTCACTGAAGCTGATTATCAATAGAAAACAGACAGCAGCTCACACTGGGGCAGTTATTACTGCAGACAGCAGACAAGATGAGAGCGAACAGTTGTTTATGCCTATGGGAAAATGCTTTTATATTACACATTAAAAACAACAGTACAGAAGATATTCAAATTGGAACAAAAGAAGACGGAAATCGATTCATGTCAGTAATACAATTCCTACCAAGCAAAATTTGCATGTAAAATATTGCACACACAAAATGTAAACGGTTTAGTTTGACTCTCCAAGGTTGGTTTAGCTCCTAAAACGTGCTCTGAAAAAAACCTAATTGAGGATAGAAACACGCGGGATGGTTTCGCTCAAAGTTCTAACAATGACCAATACGGGACATTATTGAAAGACACAAAGCCAGACAAAATGTCATACAAAACAACCAAACAGTAATGCACCCTAAGGGTGTGTAGTCCCCGAATAATCCCCTTTCAGGGACAGAGCATAATTCAGATGTCAGACTTAGACGGCATTGCATCAGCACAAAGTAGATCTGACACCAGGATATACACCAATAACAACAATGTCAATCATTTACTCTTTTTAGTGCAAAAAGTGGCACAATGGTGAGGGCTTTCCTTTATGTTTCGCGGGCTTCCAAAGAGCAAAGAAAAGTATTAGCCCCGTGTTTCTGTTTCCCGAGGGGTGTCCCTCGCTGGACGTACTGTCAGTTAACCCGAATGACATTAATGGCTGCTGGAAAGGTTGGCATGGCGAGGTAGGCTGCCAAGGGGCACATAATGGATGAGAATTACCTTGGGGAGATGAAAAGACTAGAGAGCTTGGTTCTAAATGTACATCACATAGACAGCAGTGATCACTGGGGGATCGGCAGCCAAGACCACACTGGGCAGAACAGAGAGCAGTCAGACAGCAGGGCCCAGTGTCATCTGTGCTGCTGTTCTTTAATGCCTGAGAGACTGATGCTGCTGCAGCTGCATACGTGGGGGTCAACTACCAGGAGAGGAGGAGGAGGAGGAGGAGGAGGGGAGATGATGATCATGGAGGTCTGCAGTGACTAGCAGGGCAAGACAGAGCTAAAATGGAACATGGCAAATACATCACAAAACTGTGAACTTGAGAGAGAGAGAGAGAGAGAGAGAGAGAGAGAGAGAGAGAGAGAGAGAGAGAGAGAGAGAGAGACTAATGACAAAGATGCTAACAGCTGAAAACACGAGTGAGTTGATGAATACATGAATACATGGATGACAGAATAATACGAAGTTGTCAGTAGATGTACTAGCTTGGCGAAATCTGAGTCTTCTTACAAATGAATGAGGAACAAAAACAGTATCACAAACGAAGGTCCTTTTGTGTGAACGATGTAAAAAAAACCAACCTTTAGAGTGAAGTCATCGTAAACATAATGAGGGAAGCGATTGTAAAAGTCTACGTGGTCTTCTTCTGAAAATTGCTTCAATTGACAAACACAAGAGAGTACAGTTGATGATGCAAGACAGTGACGAATGTGGGTTTCTGTGCATGCATTTAACTGTGTTTACGTAAATATTCAGACAAAAAATGAAACACACCAAGCTGTCTGCTTCAGTCAGAGGATGCTGCTGAATACAATGACCAGTTTTCTGTCTTCCAGCAGAACGCATTGCAGCATCAAGGAGAGTGTCTGGCGATGATACCGCCAACAGCACAAGGAGGATAATGTTGGTCACTATCTCCCTAGCAGACCTAAGCGAGGGATCGGCCATGTCATCATGTCAGCTGTCTGATCCAGTGCTGCAGACACCAGCTGTCTGATCCAGTGCTGCAGTCACCAGCTGTCTGATCCAGTGCTGCAGACACCAGCTGTCTGATCCAGTGCTGCAGACACCAGCTGTCTGATCCAGTGCTGCAGACACCAGCTGTCTGATCCAGTGCTGCAGTCACCAGCTGTCTGATCCAGTGCTGCAGACACCAGCTGAATAATCAGTGCTGCAGACACCAGCTGTCTGATCCAGTGCTGCAGACACCAGCTGTCTGATCCAGTGCTGCAGACACCAGCTGTCTGATCCAGTGCTGCAGACACCAGCTGTCTGACCCAGTGCTGCAGTCAACAGCTGTCTGATCAGTGCTGCAGACACCAGCTGTCTGATCAGTGCTGCAGTCACCATCTGTCTGATCCAGTGCTGCAGACACCAGCTGAATAATCAGTGCTGCAGACACCAGCTGTCTGATCCAGTGCTGCAGACACCAGCTGAATAATCAGTGCTGCAGACACCAGCTGTCTGATCCAGTGCTGCAGACACCAGCTGTCTGATCCAGTGCTGCAGACACCAGCTGTCTGATCAGTGCTGCAGTCACCAGCTGAATAATCAGTGCTGCAGACACCAGCTGTCTGATCCAGTGCTGCAGACACCAGCTGAATAATCAGTGCTGCAGACACCAGCTGTCTGATCAGTGCTGCAGACACCAGCTGTCTGATCCAGTGCTGCAGACACCAGCTGAATAATCAGTGCTGCAGACACCAGCTGTCTGATCCAGTGCTGCAGACACCAGCTACAGTTCGTTACTGGAGGCGCTAGGCAGCGCCACTCCATTGTAGACAGCATGCGAAAAAAAAGCAGGAGAAAAAGGGAGGTCACTGAGTGCAAACAGGCCGGTGTTGTGTGGAGGCTGCTTTAGGGGATGAAGGACTAGCACGATATTGGATCAATAAAATGACACGATATAAGTATCAAGGGGAAGTGAACAAAACACAGGATAAGTGTAACACAGACTTTGGCAACAATGATCAGCATGTGGAGAACAGACAGTAAATAAAGTATTACTGTCACCCGTCATTACTTTTATTATTTGCCTTGCGAACACCAGGAGAGCGCTGCAATTAGATAAATGCAGTGTCTGATTCTGACAGCTAAATATATACAATGTTTGATTCTGACAGCTAGATAAATACGGTGTCTGATTCTGACAGCTAGATATATACAGTGTCTGATTCTGACAGCTAGATGAATACAGTGTCTGATTCTGACAGCTAAATAGATACAGTGTCTGATTCTGACAGCTAGATACATACAGTGTCTAATTCTGACAGCTAAATAGATACAGTGTCTGATTCGTATGCTAAAACAATGCTGAAGGCACCAGGCAACTCTCCCTAAAGGAAGAAACAAGAAGACTGCCACCGCCTGCCCTGTACACTGAAGCAGTCCATCAGTTCTGGTCCATTCTTCCACAGCAAACACAGCAGCAGGTTTGGATCTAGCCAGTTCTTTAAAAGTACAACACAGAAGAACAGTGAAGAGGACAGACGGACTCACTCACTCACTCACTCACTGTAGAGAGTTGTTGAGAGTGACCACTAGTGACCACAGACCAGAAGGGATCAGGTAAGCTCAATGACATCATCATGGCCACAGGAACATGGCCACAGGGACACCTGGCAATCATGGCCATACTTCACAGAGCAGACAGCAGCACGCAGCCACCAGGCCGCCTGAGGGTCTGGCCATTCTCCCGTCTGGCTGATGTGCAGGAGGTGTGGTCAGACACGACACTGCCTTCCTCGCTGTCTTTCACACTCAGACCTAGCTCACTGCTGTGTTTTTCCCCATTTGATTCTGTTATTTCGAGGATAATGGAATAAACACTCATGTGCTTGTTGACATCCAGGCCCGGAGTGTATGAAGTTTTGTAAAGTTTGTCATCCGTTCGCACCGCCACCCAATGGCCTACTCTTTTAAAATGCAGAACTGGTTTTAACGTATGCGCAAGATATTCTGCGTATGTTTGCACACGGGACATCGGTTTATAGTCTCATCCGAAGAACTTTTGAGGGGGGCGGGTGGAGTCAGCACTGATGTTAACTCCAGAGGAAAAATCCTCTTGAACGAGATTCAAACCTGGGTCAGCAGATCACGAGCGCATCACTCTAATCACCAGGCTCTGCGTCTGTCTGTTGTCGGTCATTTTAGCGAACGTGCGTTGCCCTGCCCTCCAACGCCTGACACGTCAGGTCTTAGAGCATCTGCCTGTGTCAGCCATGGTCTGACCCTCATAACGTAGCCATGTGCAGAAAATGTCGGGGTCATCAACAAAGAAAAGGCCGTATTGTATAGCAATATCTACATGCCGTTATAAGCATATTTATGCAAAGGCCAATAATGGGAACAGTCTTAATTAATTTGCCTGCATGCAATATACAAAGAAGCAGAATATATGCATTCATAAAACCTTTCCAGCAAAAACAAAGCAAAACACGTGATGTGCGCACACACATTTAACCTTTCTAGCAAAAACACATGATGCTCTATATCTGCACACACACACACACACACACACACACACACACACACACACACACACACACACACACACACACATAAAACTATCAATCAAAATATACATATATATATATAATATATATATATATATTGTCTGTCTGTCTGTCTGTCTATCTATCTATCTATCTATCTATTTATCTATCTATCATCTGTCTATGTATGTATGTATGTATGTATGCATGTATGTATGTATGTATGTATGTATGCATGCATGTATGTATGTATGTATGTATGTAGGTAGGTAGGTATGTTTGTATGTATGTATGTGTGTGTCTATGTGTGTGTCTCTGTGTGTGAAATGAAACAGATGGTGTGTATACATATGAAACCTTATCTTTCGGTAGCTGACTCATAGGAATACATTCTTTTTATCTTTTTTTCAAGAGATTTTAGAGAGAGTAGGAGAAAAGGGGAAATAATCTAGAATGATAGCTATGAAAGAGGTTTGAGAAATCTCTGCAGAAGGCAATGCACATGGGTGTGGTCACTTTCAAGACTTGTTTCAAGGCTTCAGTCCAGTGCACAGCCAGATGTAATACAACACATGCAATCCACACTACTCTGAAAGAAGCCTCAAAGGATACAAAGACAAGATCCAGCCAGTGACTATGTGTCTGCACCGAGGCTGGTGCAACAACCAGTTCCTTGTCTTCATTTAACTCAAACCCCAGCCAAGTTACAAGTGGCCATGTTTGGATTCTCTCATGTTCAAATATAATAATGCATTGCACCATAACGATGACAAAAGTATGAAAGCTAAAAAATGAACAAACTGTTTTCTGGTTCAAAGTCTGACAATGAAACCTTATCCTTTGGTAGGTACACAGTTGTTCTTATGATCTGGATTGGTGAAGATCTGATAAACAAAAGTAAAGAGGAGCAGCCGAACCTCACTACACCAACAGAAATATACCGCTGGGGGGTCGACGTGAAGATACCAATGTCTAGCGGATAAGGTAGAGGGTATCTTTGGTGGTTCACATGGGACTTGGCAGTCATAGCAAACATCAAATAACCAGACACAGATCAGGCCAAATGATAAAGGTGCCAAACAAGTTTACTTTCTGTCTGATGACTTCCTAAAGGCATGCTATGGCAGGCAGGACAGAGTGTCTGGATCCGATGCCAAGCCAGCAGGCGACTGCTAATGATGGGGGCATTATCTCCTTCCTGGCAAAGAAGTCACCTAACACACAAACCTCTCCAGTTCTAGAGAGAAAAAAATCAATGACTGCATTTCCTTTGCCTCACGAAAGAGATGAGTGGCACAGTAATTGCTGCCTGTCAGAATAATGGACATAGAGACAGGAGAGGAAACACAAACAGAGAAAGAAGTGAACTTGGATATGTCATGTCGGAGGATTTTTTTTAATGCAATAACTCTTGGCAGAAGAAAGAAAAGATGGGTCATGCTAAGTGCATACCACCAAGTGCAGTAAGGATCACTTGGAAGCTGGGCATCTAGATCAAAGCGTGCAGGAACGACCACAGACGTGTTCATGAACATCATTACCTGACTGAAGTGTTTGCATTGATGCGGGTAATGATGGTGGCCAGGAGATAGAGACGTGGCCCTTTTCATTCAGCTAATACCCTGTTGGAGCGCCATCAAGAAACGGCGTCTGGATCTGATGCCTCTTGGACGGGGACTGTGATAGCATACATCATGATTAGCCTCCTTTTCTGGTGAAAAGTTAAGCTAATGGTAGCCTGGTATCCTTACTATCAGCATGCCAGGTTGCGGTAAGTAAAACAGAAAGCAGCTACAGAACAGTCTAGAGAGCCAAGAGACAGACAGTTCTATGTGAACTTCCACAGAGAAGGAAATGTCTAGGCAAGGTCACTCTTAGTGCAAACCACACAGAACTAATGGGGATACGTGTGCAGCAAGATAATAATAATAATAATAATAATAATAATATATGGAATTTATATAGCGCTGAATCTTGTAAAAAACAAACAAATCGAAGCGCTTGCACTCAATCATTTACAGACATGCAACTCTCCTTAAACATAATAATAATAATAATGTATGGAATTTATATAGCGCTGAATCTTGTAAAGCAACAAATCAAAGCGCTCAGATTTGAATTCGGGCTGCTCTCCCCGGGGAGAGCGGGAGAACGCGTCGCCACTTAGCGCTGCGCCACCCTTTCACCCTTTTTTTTTTTTTCTGCAGCTGTATTTGTTTCCCTATCAGAGTGGCTTTTTTCTAAGAATTTTGCCAGGGACAACTCTCTTGTTGCCGTGGGTTTTTTTTACGTGCGCTAAATAATTACGTGTAACACACGGGACCTCGGTTTATCGTCTCATCCGAAAGACTAGCGCCCAGACCACCACTCATGGTCTAATGGATGGGGGAAAAATTTCCGGTCCAAACGGGGTACGAACCGCCGCACACTTCAGACCCGGACTTTTCGCTTTCTAGACAGGCGCGTTACCTCTAGACCACCGATCCACCAGACCACCGATCCACCGATCCATAATGAACAACAGATGTAAAAACCACACACACGCACGTACGCACGCACACACACACACACACACACACACACACACACACACACACACACACACACACACACACACACACACACTCGGAACAACACTTAGAAGGTGAAAGATGCTGTTGAAAATTAGGGACAGATATTTGGGGGGAAAGTCTCAGGTAGGAAATAAGTGTGTTTTGAGGCTGGATTTGAAGGTATCAAGTGAAGGCTTTTGGCGAAGTGAAAGAGGGAGGTCATTCCAGGTGGATGGACCAGAAACAGAGAAGGAGCGACGGCCAACAGTGGTTTGTTTGAATCTGGGTATTCGAAAGCACAAAGTATCTGCCGCTGAACGAAGGGAATGGGATGGAGAGTACAGATGAAGACAGTTACAGAGATAAGCGGGTGCAGATTTGTGGAGACATTTGAAACAGAGGATATTGATTTTATAATCCAGTCTTTTGTGAGACAGGCAGCCAGTGAAGAGATCGCAGAAGAGGAGTGATGTGTTCAGATTTTTTCTTTCTTAGGACCAGTCGAGCTGCAGAGTTTTGTATGCGTTGAAGAGAGTGGATAGATGATGCTGGTAGGCCAGCCAAAAGAGAATTACAGTAGTCTAAACGTGAAAGAATGAGATGTGACAAGCTTGGAAGTTGCATCAGTGGACAGATACTTGCGAATCGCGCTTATGCGCCGTAATTGATAGTAGCAAGACTGGCAGGTCTGGGTGATGAATTTTTTCATAGAGAGTGTGTTGTCAAGAACTACTCCTAAATACTTCACAGAGTTGGACAAAGGAACTGACGTATTGCCGATTTCTATTGAAGTTTGTGCGATAGAGGAAAGTTTATGTTGGGTCCCTATGAGCATGGCTTTCGGTTTTATCGGCATTAAGTTGTAACTTGTTCTGAGTCATCCAGTTTTGAATGTCTTGAAGGCAGTAGGACATATTTGTCAGGGGGAAGGCAAGTTTTCAACAGTATCACTGCACTGAAACTGAGTATCATCGGCATAGAAATGATGATCAATATGGTGGTTGTTTATTATATGTTGAGAGTGGAGCTAGTGTAGAGAGTAAAGAGAACAGGGCCCAGGACTGATCCCTGCGGGACTCCACATTCCATTATGACAGGTTTTGATTGAATTTTGTTTACAATAACTTTCTAGAACCTGTCTGTGAGGTATGAAGTAAACCAGGTGAGGGCTGTGCCGTTAATACCAAACGTATTTTGGAGGCGAGAAAGAAGAATTGAGTGATCTATGGTATCAAAGGCTGCAGATAAGTCAAGAAGAGTGAGGAGGGAGATTTTTCCTGCATCAGAAGCAAGTAGAAGTGTATATAAAATGTGGACTAGGGTGGTTTCGGTGCTGTGGTTGGGGCGATAGGCAGATTGAAAAGTGGGAAGGAGATCATTGGAATGAAGGTGACTGTTGAGCTGTTTGAGAACGACTTTTTCTAGTACTTTAGAGACAAAGGGTAAGTTTGAGACAGGCCTATAATTCTTCAGAATGTTGGGATCGAGGTCTGTTTTTTCAGTAGAGGTGTGACTATTGCTGTTTTAAGAGCTGATGGAAAATTTCCTGACACAAGAGATGAGTTTACTATTTTAGTGATAATAGGTACAAGTTGTGGAAGGCACTGTGAGAAAACAGGAGCAGGTATGGGATCAAGGTCGCATGATTTTATAGTCATTTCCTTCAGAATTGTCATGATTTCTTTTTCACTTGTGGGATGGAAGGAAAAGAGAGGAGTGCCAGTTAACTGGGCATCAGGAGTCGCAGGCTGGAATTGAGTCTGATCCAGTCTGGAACGTATGTTTCGAACTTTGTCTGAGAAGAAGGCAGAAAATATGGATGGAAGTTCAGACAGGCTGTGGGTGTTAGGCAGAGGAGTGTGTTAGCAGATCCAGGGATTGAGTGAGTGAAAACGAGATTATATGTTGAACGGATCGCAATAAGCAGAAAATAGTTGATTAGACAGGATGGGTTAGCGCAAGATGGGTTTTGCAATCCAAGGAGATTTGAGGTTGGAAAAAAGAGATTTTATGGATGTAGCACAGGATCGCATTGCAACTAACAGATCACGTTGCATAAAACAGATGGCGTTGCATCAAACATATCACATTTGATATTGCAAAAGGTCTCTGGCATAGTCCTATAGGACATTTGTTATAGTTTCATTAACGTTAATCACTTTTTATGTTTTTGTTTCGGTTTTTTTTTTTTTTTTAATTGTATCTTTTGCTTTCTCCAAGATCAGACTAATGCGCTCCCTTGTCATATCCATATTTCTGTATGCCTGTGAATCATGGACCCTGACTGCAGATTTGGAGAGAAGAGTACAGGCGGTGGAGATGAGATGCTTTTGAAGACTCCTTGGCATCTCCTACAAAGACCACATAAGCAACGAAAGCGTGCATAACAGAATCCAGCAAACCATTGGACCCTATGTGAACCTTCTAACGATCGTGGAAAAACGTAAACTTAAATGGTATGGGCATGTCACAAGATCAAAAGGACTTGCAAAGACAGTTTTACAAGGCACTGTCCAAGGAGGAAGAAGAAGAGGCAGACCAAGGAAGAGCTGGGAGGATAACATCAGCAAATGGACAGGCCTAGAACTCAACAAAACCCTGAGAAAGGCAGAACAGAGAGAGGAATGGAGGGAACTGGTTGTTGAGTCTTTGAGGGTGCCCCCACGGTCGTCAGACTACGGGACAGATAGATAGAGATCTTTTGCTTTGTGCGGTTTCTTTTCATGATTAGACTACTTTTACCCCCTCGCATTTTTCAGTAGGGCCTCCACCACCACCTCAATTCTCATACACTCCTTGTATATATATTTTTTTTCTCGTCTAATATCACTGAGTGTGAACAGACGTAAAATCGAAGACAACAACAACAACAAACAGATCACATTGCATCGAACAGACCACATTGCATCAAACTGCTGAGACATCATGCTCGTCTTGTCGGTGCTGATGTGGTTAGTATACTTCTCAGTTACCAGGCCAATGGCCCAGCAACGCTAGGTTGGCCCAGGACAGGCAGGAGTAGAAGCGCTTTGGTTGCTGCTGCCCTACACACCGCTGGGTGTAATGGCTAATGATGATGATGATGAACGCTGTGGGAAACTTGAGTAGACAGACAGGGCGGACCCTGCTTGGGATGAAGCTGCACACGCTGAGACAGGAGGCAGGCGTGTGCAGTGCTCGGCCTGTGTGAAGGCAGCAGGCACAATACACTGCAGCGCTACAGGAACGCTGTCGCTGGAGGAACGCTGTCGCTTCTGCCTGCCGCGATGGGGACATGGGCACGGGAGAGGATGAGTGCAGCAGTGCACAGCACAGAGCCTGTGGTAGAGCGTTGAGAAATACACGTTAGACAGTGAGGGCTGAGGACACTGCACACACACCAACACGGTCACATGAAAACTGTAACAGAAGTAGAGGGGGAAAGAACACACACACGCAGACACACCTGCACACATACTCACTCACACACACACCGACACACCTACACACACACCTACACACATACAAACGTACACACACCTACACCTACACTTACACACACACACACACACACACACACACACACACACACACACACACACACACACACACACACACACCACACACACACACACACACACAACAATGTCGACATCATCATCCCTTATCTCTCTCTGGTACTCAAGACACATCAGTTGTACCAACAAGTTCCCATTGCATCTCGGGCAGCCGTGAGGCCACTGATAGCAGGAGGCCTGCCAGCAGAGAAGATAGCTAGCAAAGCTATCAGCTTCCTCCTCCTTCTCCACACCTGGCGATGTGTGCCTATCTTTTCCTCTGGAAGTTTTATCTGAATTTAACACATGCAATTTGATACAGAAAATATCAATAGCACACACACACGAGCACACATACACACACGCACGCACGCGCGAGCACACACACACACACACACACGCACACACAACCATCATCCAACGAACGTAACAGAACTATTCCACTAGTCCCCCTACTTTGATGATAAAAGCCACAACAGTTTTCCAAGTACATCCCATCTCATGTATGACTGACGTGAGGCAACAGATAGCAGGAGA
>CM054144.1:1046984-1054484 GCA_028751875.1 Rapana venosa
CTGTAGACATGTTGTCCAAACCACTGCTGCTGTTGTCTGTCCATAGACATGTTGTCTAAACCACTGCTGCTGTTGTCTGTCCATAGACATGTTGTCTAAACTACTGCTGTTGTCTTCTGTCTGTAGACATGTTGTCCACACCACTGCTGCTGTTGTCTCTCTGTAGACATGTTGTCCAAACCACTGCTGCTGTTGTCTGTCTGTAGACATGTTGTCCACACCACTGCTGCTATTGTCTCTCTCTAGGCATGTTGTCCAAACCACTGCTGCTGTTGTCTGTCTGTCTGTAGACATGTTGTCCAAACCACTGCTGCTGTTGTCTGTCTGTCTGTAGACATGTTGTCCAAACCACTGCTGCTGTTGTCTGTCTGTCTGTAGACATGTTGTCCACACCACTGCTGCTATTGTCTCTCTCTAGGCATGTTGTCCAAACCACTGCTGCTGTTGTCTGTCTGTCTGTAGACATGTTGTCCACACCACTGCTGCTGTTGTCTGTCTGTCTGTAGACATGTTGTCCAAACCACTGCTGCTGTTGTCTGTCTGTCTGTAGACATGTTGTCCAAACCACTGCTGCTGTTGTCTGTCTGTAGACATGTTGTCCACACCACTGCTGCTGTTGTCTGTCTGTCTGTAGACATGTTGTCCAAACCACTGCTGCTGTTGTCTGTCTGTAGACATGTTGTCCACACCACTGCTGCTGTTGTCTGTCTGTCTGTAGACATGTTGTCCAAACCACTGCTGCTGTTGTCTGTCTGTCTGTAGACATGTTGTCCACACCACTGCTGCTGTTGTCTGTCTGTCTGTAGACATGTTGTCCACACCACTGCTGCTGTTGTCTGTCTGTCTGTAGACATGTTGTCCACACCACTGCTGCTGTTGTCTGTCTGTCTGTAGACATGTTGTCCAAACCACTGCTGCTGTTGTCTGTCTGTCTGTAGACATGTTGTCCACACCACTGCTGCTGTTGTCTGTCTGTCTGTAGGCATGTTGTCTAAACCACTGCTGCTGTTGTCTGTCTCTCTAGGCATGTTGTCTAGACCACTGCTGCTGTTGTCTGTCTGTCTGTAGCCATGTTGTCCACACCACTGCTGCTGTTGTCTGTCTGTCTGTAGGCATGTTGTCTAAACCACTGCTGCTGTTGTCTGTCTCTCTAGGCATGTTGTCCAAACCACTGCTGTTGTCTGTCTGTAGACATGTTGTCCAAACCACTGCTGCTGTTGTCTGTCTGTCTGTCTGTAGACATGTTGTCTAACCACTGCTGCTGTTGTCTGTTTGTCTGTAGACATGTTGTCCAAACCACTGCTGCTGTTGTCTGTTTGTCTGTAGACATGTTGTCCAAACCACTGCTGCTGTTCTCTGACTGTAGACATGTTGTCCAAACCACTGCTGCTGTTGTCTGTCCATAGACATGTTGTCTAAACCACTGCTGCTGTTGTCTGTCCATAGACATGTTGTCTAAACATCTGCTGCTGTTGTCTGTCCATAGACATGTTGTCTAAACATCTGCTGCTGTTGTCTGTCCATAGACATGTTGTCTAAACTACTGCTGCTGTTGTCTCTCTCTAGGCATGTTGTCTAAACCACTGCTGCTGTTGTCTGTCTGACTGTAGACATGTTGTCAAACCACTGCTGCTGTTGTCTGTCTGTCTGTAGACATGTTGTCCACACCACTGCTGCTGTTGTCTCTCTCTAGGCATGTTGTCCAAACCACTGCTGCTGTTGTCTGTCTGTCTGTAGACATGTTGTCAAACCACTGCTGCTGTTGTCTGTCTGTCTGTCTGTAGCCATGGTCCCACCTGCCTCACTGTCAGCATCTCCCATATCGCTGTTAGCCGCTGCGCCCAATGCCACTGACATAATCCTCCTCCATTTGCTCCAGACTTCCCTAGCTCGCTGACTTCATGAAGTCTCATGCTGCAGGATTCGGCGATGATGTCAGTAAGAAAAGCTGGTGGTCTGCTAGTTTTTCTCTTCTTCTTCCGTTGTGGGTCTTGCCTTGCCCGACAGTCCACAGAAGGTCTGTGTCTTGGTTGTGTAGCACATGGAACACATCTCTTAGTTTCCTTTTGTTTGTAAACCAAAGTAAGAAGTGTTCTTGTTCCCAGTGCGTGTACTGTGCTTTCACGTGTTCTAAAAAACACACCTCAGCTGCTTTGATTTTTTGGTTGTCTTTTCTTTGTATGCATGACTCGCAGCCATAATTATAGCACGACAGGCCATGCTAAGCTTTTCATTATGTTCATGTTTCAGCCATGCCTATTCTTGTCCTAATGTCCTAGGTACATGGTCGGTCATTGTTTTAACTGAGCCTACATGATGCCTGATACCTCGGGGAAAAGAAAAATGCCAGTCTTGGGAAAGCCTGTACAAGTCAATCAGGTCGATAATACGTTGTTGAAAAACGCGTGCTGCGGTCTCTTCATCCAAGTCTGATTTGTTGAAGATAAAGCTAATTGCCGTAATAAAAACACAGATTTGTATGATTCGAGCGTGTTTATATAAGTATTGGCTAAACAGCAATCTGTATCCACAATCTTTGCTTTTTAAAAGAAGAAACATGTTTATCAATCATTCGGAACATACTATCATTGATTTATATTTATAAACTGCAAAATTAAACGGTAGAAAAAATTATGAAAGAAGAGAGAGAAAAGCGAAAGAGACAATGACAGAGAGAGAGAGAGAGAGAGAGAGAGAGAGAGAGAGAGAGAGAGAGAGAGAGAGACAGACAGACAGACAGACAGACAGAAAGACAGGCAGACAAAGAGACAAAGAGACAGAGACAGAGACTGAAAGAGAGAGAGAGAGAGAGAGAGAGAGAGAGAGAGAGAGAGAGAGAGAGAGAGAGAGAGAGAGAGAGAGAGAGAGAGAGAGAAAGAAAGGAGAAACAAGAACGCACAACAGTTCAGTTGCTGTGGTGTTGAGTTCCGAGGAAAGATGAGAGCTCTCTGACATCGGCATTATCCCATGTCCAGACATCTCTCAGCCACATCGAACAGCAAGCAGCAGCATCCATGAAGACCAGCATGAGCATCTCATCTTTAATGTATTTTTGATTTTCGCCCGGTGACACATGGGAGACTAAGTCTCTGCAGTCTAGACATGCCTGTGCTTGAGAACAGCAAGGACTGCCACTGTTATCCTTGAGGTACCAGCCACTGCTGCAGAAGGAGCAAGCGAACATCCGACTTGTGCCCTGACCATTTAGAAGATCAGGAGAAGACTGAACATCCACTTGTGACCTGACCTAGTTGTAGGAAGACAGGGAAACATGAAACGACTGTGACCTGACTTAGTGTAGAAAAAGGAGTAAGATGAACATCAACGTGTGACCACTAGTTGTAGAATAAAAGGGAGAAGATAACATCCGACTTGTGATCTGACTAGTTAGGAAAAAGGGAGAAGACTGGAACATCCGACTTGTGACCTGACCTAGTTGTAGGAAGAAAAGGGAGAAGACTGGAACATCCGACTTGTGACCTGACCTAGTTGTAGGAAGAAAAGGGAGAAGACTGGAACATCCGACTTGTGACCTGACCTAGTTGTAGGAAGAACAGGGAGAAGACTGGAATATCCGACTTGTGACCTGACCGAGTTGCAGGATACAGGGTCGATCCAGGCTCCACCGTCGCTGGAACCCTTGTGTTTTAGTAGTGTGCTTTGTTTCTGTTCTTCCTTGTTATTCGCTGTTGTGTTTTGATGTTATTTGTCTTTGTTCCTCGGCTAGATCTCCGAGGTTCACCAATGGAGAGATTTGTGTACAGACCGGTCTTTACCCGCCATTAAGGTAGCCGCATTCTGACTTCGGGGCTGGTGTCTATACGCGGTACTGGTGTACACGTGCTTTAGTTCACATTTGGTCGTTCGTGTTTACTAGCACAAAATGGTCGACTCTTCCAAAGATGGAACGAGTTGGGTTTTTTCAACGTAGGCACAAGATGTTCTGCGTGTGTTCACGCACGGGGCCTCAGAGGAGTCAGTGCTGACGTGCACTCCAGGCTGAAGGTCCACAAAGCAGGCGCCTCTCTTGTGGCTCAATCCACGGCCCTCACATCACAAGCGCATCACTTCAACTACTAGGCTATCCCGCCCCTTCCCCCCTCTCCTCCCATCCTATCCTATTAAACTGGTTTATTTCCCTGTAAAATGATATTGGTTCCGACGCAATTTTCCAGCAAATCTGTCAGGTTGGGCAATACATCGATATCTGGCATGTTGACGGACGTCGGTGGTATATATTGATATACATGTTGGCGCACATTAAAATCTGTGTAAGATAAGCAGGCGTAGTATGGCCAGTGGTATGGGTCATGCAGACATACCCAGTGTGATTGTCGTCTGTGTGTGAAGAGGGATGGGGTGACAGGCTTACTTTGTTCACGATACACGGATTAACAGATGAGGGCTGCTCCCTGATACCTCCCCATGAGATCAGCCAGCCAGCCAGCCAGTCAATCAGCCAGTCAGTCAGTCAGTCAGTCAGCCAGCCATTCAGCCAACCAGCCAGCCAGCCAGCCAGTCATCAGCCAGTCAGTCAGTCATCGTGACTCCTATCCAGCATCAGAATAATCAAAGGGTAGTGGTTTTTTGTACCACTCAGCAACCAGCACCCCTCCCCCTGGCGAACACATGATTTACCTGGATCATTTATGAGGACACAAAAGCTAATGAAAACCACGGCTAGAGACACCCGATACTCCAGGTGAGGCCATTCATCACCCTGTCCTTTGGTGGTATGTAACTGACACAACAACGTGCCGTCTGCGCGGCGCCGCTCTCATTAATAAGCGACTGTTTATTAGCAGGGCCGGTTAGGGTAGCATGTTGATATGTCTTTGTTTTTCTCGCTGTAGCTCATACTGTCAATAGGATAAGCATGCGTTTGGTGTGGTGCTTCATGCAGTTTAGTCTACAATCACTAGATGTGAACAGACGTTAAACTGAAGGTATCACATACTGGCTTACTACTGTTATAGTTCACAGGTATCCAGATTGTTTAATTTAAACAACCTTATCAAAGAAGTATCCGCGATTGCCTAGACTATGTTCAATTAGCAAACACACACATGATTGACAACATGTTCGCACAAACTCAACATACTCCCAGCCTTAGCTTGGGATAGACTGTCACCGTCATGTTTTATTCCAGTGAAGCTGTATCAGATGCAAGGATCCGCCCCTGCATGGACAGTGACCCGACAGGAGACACACGCGCTGTGGTGAGAGTGCAGTTGTCTTGTGTCGATGCCGCTGATGCTGTAGGCTTTCTTACGCTCTACCTCTGTTTGCTGTCAGCTGACTAAGACAAGGCAGTTTCCCCGCGTATCACAAGCATTGGTCTGCATTCTGACTGTCAATGTTTGCACACGAAGGATGACAAATGCTGCCGGTAGACATGCACATAGTGTGTCACGGGACATGAGGACTTGCAAGACAGATGTCAGAAACAAAGCATGCATGCACTGTTATTATAATCACCAGAACTGTCTATGGAGCACCGCCAGATCACAGAAGAAATAATCATGGCCTCTCTATTAAGTCTGACAAGACATCGTGCATGAGAACAGCATAACGTGTATCAAGGGAAACAATCAAAACGTTCAGCCATGACACAGAACCTCGAACAGTGTGCTGGTGTGCCCGTGTAAGTAGCACACGGTGTTGTGCTCTGGGCATATCTACAAGGACAGCTGGAAGGACCGCCCATCATAGACAGACGGCAGAGGACGTGCCAAAGGAAACCAATCACAGTCCCACACAGACTTCATCTTGTGTTCTTTTGTTGTAAGTTCCTAATTCTTAATCAGATTAAACATTCTGGAAACCATCATTATGTCTGCCGTCATCATCATTTCATTCTTACCAGCAGCAGCATCACCAAGTCTGGACATTTGGTTCCTATGCGGTTTGGATGTTTCAGAAAGTGTGTGTTGAGAGGTCAGACAGCCCTGTGGGGCATGCCTCCAGCCATTGATGCTACCGGGCAGGAGGGTCAGCCTGCTCTGTGCGTGTGTCCCCTACAGGCAAGGTCAGCCTGCTCTGTGCGTGTGACCCCTACAGGCAAGGTCAGCTGTCGTGGTGTGACCCCTGCAGGCAAGGTCAGCGTGGTGTGTGACCCCCTTGATGACCGAACAGTCATTGTTGAACAGATCACCCTTATCCTCCTAGCACGGCGTCTCTGCAGACAACACCACCTGATATTGACCAAGAGTGAATCCTGTTTTGCGGAAAAGCAACACGTGGCGTCTGCCATAATAAACATGACAACATTGATGCAGGATTTACACACACACATTCTAACATCAGTCTGGAATAAGATGTCACCGCAACGACCTCCGTATCTTTTACATGGCAAGATGTCAGAAACACAAGTTGCTACAGCCACTGCATCCTGTGTGAAACAATGGATCAGCAGGCATGAAGGGAGGAGGAGGGGCAGGCCTGCACTGCCGTCAGCCAGCTGTGCTTGTAACCCGCCTTGAAGGGCGCGTGGACCACACTGCAGGAGAAGGGCCAACAGACTGATGGTCAGATCAAGGAGTGGATGGGGCTGAGTTGTTGTTGGTGTTGTTGTTGTGTTTTTTGTTGTGTTGTTGCTGTTAGGTGTGTTGTTGTTTGTGTTGTTGCTGTTAGGTGTTGTTGTGTTGTGATATTGTGTTGTTGCTTTTAGGTGTTATTGTGTTGTCGATATTGTTTGTTGCTGTTGATGTTGTTGTGTTGTTTGTGATAATTGTGTTGTTGCTGTAGGTGTTGTTGTGTGTTGTCGAATTGTTTGTTGCTGTTAGTGTTGTTGTGTTGTTGATATTGTGTTGTTGCTGTTAGGTGTTGTTGTGTTGTTGATATTGTGTTGTTGCTGTTAGGTGTTGTTGTGTTGTGAATTGTGTTGTTGCTGTTAGGTGTTGTTGTGTTGTTGACATTGTGTTGTTGCTGTTAGATGTTGTTGTGTTGTGATATTGATTTGTTGCTTAGTTTGTGTTTGTGATATTGTGTTTGGTAGTGTGTGTGTGTTGATATTGTGTTGTTGCTGTTAGGTGTTGTTGTGTTGTTTATATTGTGTTTCCCAGTTTAGCAGCCGGGAAGTCTCTCAGGCACTTGTTCATGCCCTTCCTCGGCTGGCCCTTTCACCAGTGGGATATGTTGGGTATGTGACCTGGCTTTAGCCCACACTGAAGGTAGCCGCATTCCGACTTGGGGATGTATGCCGGGTATGATCCTGATTCCGTAACCCACCTAACGTTGACACGAATCACAGGATCTTTAACATACACATTTGATTTTCTGCATGTGCAAAAACAGGAAGGGAATGGAGGCACTGCAGGTGGACACTGGGAGATCCGAACAATCTTCACCCTGAATTCACACAGACGCCTGCGAAATTCGAACCCACGACTTTATGGTGAAAGGGCTAGCCGAGGAACAACACACACACACACACACACACACACACACACACACACACACACACACACACACACACACACACACACACACACAGCGCGC
>CM054144.1:1059484-1061984 GCA_028751875.1 Rapana venosa
TGTTAATGAGCATGAACAATAAACAGGCTGTTAATAATAATAATGATAATAATAATGTATGGAATTTATATAGCGCTGAATCTTGTAAAGCAACAAATCAAAGCGCTCAAATTTTATTTCATACCACTTTAAGTCACGGCAGATTTCTCTCCGTGAAATTCGGGCTGCTCTCCCCGGGGAGAGCGGGAGAACGCGTCGCCACTTAGCGCTGCGCCACCCTTTCACCCTTTTTTTTTCTTTTTTTTTTCTGCAGCTGTATTTGTTTCCCTATCAGAGTGGCTTTTTTTCTAAGAATTTAATGAGCATCAACAATAAACAGGCTGTTAATGAGCATCAACAATAAGCAGGATGTTAATGAGCTGAAGAACAGGCTGTTAATGAGCATTAACAATAAAGAGGCTGTTAATGACCATCAACAATAAACTGGACGTTAATGAGCATAAACAATAAACAGGCTGTTAATGAGCATCAACATCTTGTTTGGCTCATTCATCAATTGATTCACTCAATCGTTTATTCATTCACCCAGCCATCAATTTCTTCTCTTGTTCATTACTTCTTTATTTTAGTCCTTTTTTTCTTTCTTGATCGTTTGCTTACTTTATTCCTGGCTTCATTCATTGATTGATCCACCCATCGATCTCTCCGTCCATGCATCAGTTAGTTTCTCCGAGGCTCCATCACTTTGCCAGTTCACGTCCATAGCTAAGGTTGGTTAGGGAAGGAGGCTGCCTTTGCAACCAGAGGCACCACTGGGAAACTGGAGATGCTGCTTCCTAGATTAGTCTGCCTGTCAGATTGGAAAAAAACCCTGGAGGGTGAGAGAGGGTTCTAAAAATAACATTGATGTGTGTGTGCGGGGGGGGGGGGGGGGGGGGGGAGGGGGTAGGATGCGTACATGTGTGCTTGTGTGTGTGCTTGTGCGTGTTTGTGTGTGTGTGTTTGTGCGTGCGCGCGTCTCTTGAATAATTACAGCAGCTCTTATAACCAAACTGGGGTTAAGAAAGAGAACGATAATTATAATAGCTGTGATCATGATTATGTGAAAGACGGCAATAGCAACAAACAAACAGCTGCAGCAACAACAACAAAAAGCAGTAAACAGTAGAAGCAGCATCGACAGGAACAAACACAATAGGAAACGTATCCATAACATCAGCAAAAACAACCAGGGCATCTTAGCAACAACAACAACAGTAATTTTAATATAAGTAACACCAGTAGCATCAAAACAACAAAAAATAGCAAAAAAAGTAGGAACACTTGGAAAAACCCCACCAAGTACAGTGTACACTGCATGGACCCATCTCCCTGTAGACATTGTACACCAGCTCACTCACACCCACGTGTTTCTGGCGTGGAGAAAGCTTTAAGCCAGCATCCACCCACACACTGCCGGCAATCTCTCTCCCCTCAGCTTGGAACACACAGAAGCAGAGGGCTCTCTCTCTCTCTGTCTCTCTCTCTGCCTCTCTCTCTCTGTCTCTCTGCTCTCTCGCTCTGTGTCTCTCCTGTCTCTCTGATCTCCCTCTCTCTCTCTTCTCTGTCTCTCTCTGTCTCTCTCTCTCTGTCTCCCTCTCTCTCTCTTCCTCTCTCTCTCTCTGTCTCTCCTCTCTCTCTCTGTTCTCTCTCTCTCTCCCTCTCTCTCTCTGTCTCTCTCTCTCTCTCTTCTCTCTCTCTCTCTCTGTCTCTCTCTCTTCTCGTCTCTCTCTCTCTCTCTCTCTCTCTCTGTCTCTCCTCTCTCTGTTCTCTCTCTCTCTTCTTCTCTCTCTCTCTCTCTCTCTCTCTCTCTCTCTTCTGTCTCTCTCTGTCCTCTGCTCTCTCCTCTCTCTCTCTGTCTCTCTCTCTCTGTCTCTCTCTCTCTCTGTCTCTCTCTCTTTTCTCTGTCTCTCTCTCTCTGTCTCTCTTGTCTCTGTCTCTCTCTCTCTCTCTCTCTCTCTCTCTCTCTCTCTCTCTCTCTCTCACGCCCCCTCTCTCTCTACCTCTGCTACCTGCTGCTGATGCTGCTTGCCACACCTTGTTTCCCTTAGCGGGGCCTGCTGAAGGCTCACTTAGCCACACCAGACATCTCCAGACTGTCCCCCCCCAATCCACCCCCCCTTTCCACCCCTAATTTCCATCCAGTCCCCACTGCGCTGTGTCACCTCACTCTGATGGCCTCCTGCTCCACAACACTTTAGTGTGGAGAGGGTGCAGTGAGGATTACAGAAGCTGAAGTCGTTAAATCTGATTAGCAAAAGAGGATTGATTAAACTCCTAGCTGTGTGCACCGTGGAATTATTTTTAAAAAAGTCTTGACACAAATGTATTTTGTTCTGCCCAGTTCTGAGAGTAAGATCTGTCCGTGGTCAAGACTGTCAACAAGGTACACGCAATGCTAGTGGCTCTAATAACGAAAAGGTGTTTGAGTAAACACAGACAGACACACAAACGCGCACACGCGCACACAAACGCGCGTGCACACACACACACGCGCGCGCGCGCGCGCGGGCACGCACAC